>OY740805.1:28939524-28999524 GCA_963514005.1 Raja brachyura | reverse complement strand
TCTGTCTCTCTCGCTATCTCTATCTGTCTACCTATATATTTATCGATCTATCGATCTATCTATATCTATCTTCTAAATCTATCCATATAATATATCAATACATACAATCTATCTAATATATCTATCTACTCTCTGTAGTGTTTCTATCTATCTATCTAATTTATCAATCTAATCTATCCATCCAGACTGGGTTCAATCACAACCTCCAGAAAGGTATGTGTGGACTTTGCATATCTCCCTGTGACTGATCCTTGCTAACTCCAAATTGAAGATGTGAGGTGATGCCATGGGTGGACCTGCTGCCCTTGCCCATTAGGGTTAGGGTAACTCACTGTCGTCCTGCGAAACTAAATGGATTGGTTTCCGATATGTTCCCACTAACCACACTTCTCAAATAAAATAAGGGCTATTTATTTCAATAGACAATAGTCGATATGTGCAGGAGTAGGCCATTCGGCCCTTCGAGCCAGCACCGCCATTCAATGTGTTCATGGCTGATCATCCACAATCAGTACCCCGTTCCATCCTTCTCCCCATATCCCATGACTCCACTATCTTTTAGAATCCTACCTAGTTGTATCTTGAAAGTGTCCAGAGAACCGGACTCCATCGACCTCGGAGGCAGAGAATTTCGTTCCTATCCAAATCCTTCCAATGGAAGATACCAGGTAATAGATATATTTTAAACATGTACAAAATGTACAACATGTACAGTGCAGTTCAATTCAATGGATGCATTCAAAATAGATTTAGACACAGTTCGTTGGGCTGAAGGAATCAAGGGATATGAAGTAAAAGCAGGAAGAGGATACCGATTCTCGATAATCAGCCATGATCATATTGAATGGCGATGCTGGCTCGAAGGGCCGAATGGCCTACTCCTGCAGCTACTTTCTGTGTTTTTAAGATTATTCATCCAGAGCCTCATCTGTATGGGTGGTGGAATACTCATGTGCCTGCTGCCCTTGTCCATTAGGGTTGGGACAACTCGCTGCTGGGCTGGGAAACTATGAACATCAACACACCAGAGCTGATGGCACTAATATCTTGTCCTTGTGTTTCAGGTCTGGGACAGACTGCTGGGAAACCAGGCACTCATCACTTGGTGAGTGGTACACTGGGACAGTCGGTCACGTTACCAGGATGTATCTCAGGAGAAAACATTTCAATCCTCACATGGGATTACCATAGTTCACCAACGGCAGAAAAGGTTCAATTATGTATGAAAGCTCAAAACAGTCCAACACAATACACCAAACAGGGAATCAGGTTAAACTTACAGGACTGTAGTCTGGAAATACAGAACCTAACAGAACACGATCAAGGTCTGTATGAAATTAACTTAAGGGCGAATCAGAAGCTCCATGTACAAGTGACGGAACTGAAAGTTTATGGTAATCTATTTTCATTTTTTCAAACGGTACATTTTCTGATCTAATAACATTCACGAAGTTAAAGATGTAAGAGGAGATGCTTGTGAGCTAAAATCTCTGGGGTCCTTGCTTGTTCAAGAACCAGTCCTCATAATTTGCTTTTTATATATAAATGGAGGAGCACTAGGATGGGTTCTTGAAGGGAGGGTCTCTCCAAGCCATCTGACTGTTCTGAAAGACGATAGGGCCACAGAAATTAAACTTTCTCTGCGAATAACGAGATTACTTGTGATCCAGCTTGATGGAAAAGTGTAAACTGGACGATTCGTTTTTGTAATATCACGGGAAGGATTTTCCACCCAAATTACGAGTGCTTGCACAGTTTGTAAATTGTCCGTCGTGCGTGTAGGATAGTGCTAGTGTGCGGGGATGGGGCGGACACGGTGGGCCGAAGGGTTTGTATCACTAAACTAAACTAAACAGTCTTCCACTTTTAATGTTCTTGTCGGAAACTCATGGCTAGCACCCACTGGTTGTTATTATTCCATGGCTTGTATTTGTGCTTTTCTTGGAAACAGAACGAGTGTCATTACCAGTAATAAATATCAGCGAATCCTTCACTGACGGGGTGTGTAACGTTAGCTTGATATGTTCACTGGAGCACGGCACCGTGCCAGTCTACACTTGGTGGTCAGGAGATGGCAAGGTCACGGCAGATGGGTCGCACATACTGACTGACGAAGGGAGAAGGCTGGCACTCTCCATAGCTCCACCCAACAACAACAGCGTGTACAACTGCACCGTGGGGAACCCTGTTAGTGAGGAGACGTGGAGCGTGGATCTAACACAGTTCTGCCCTGCCCAAGAAGGTTTGTGGCTTTATCTTTTCGCACTAAGCACAGTTCTCAAACAAAATAAAGGCTGTTTATTTCGTTCCTATGCAAATCCCCAAATCCTTCCAATGGAAGAAATCAGGTAATAGGTTTAGTTTAAACAGGGACAACATGCTGGCGTAACTCAGCGGGACAGGCAGTATCTCTGGAGAGAAGGAATGGGTGACGTTTTGGGTCAAGAATTAGGGCCTCGACCCAAAACATTGCCGATTCCTTCTAGCCCGAGAAACAATCTTCGGATAAAAAAGCAGCATCTGCAGTTCCTTCGTACACTATAAATATAGTTTAGTTTTGATTAGTTTAGAGATACAGCATGGAAACAGGCCCGTTGGCTCACGAAGTCCGCGCCGACCATCGATCACCCGTACACTTATACTATCCTACACGTTAGGGACAATTTACAGAAGCAAATTAACCTGCAAACCTGCACGTCTTTGGGATGTGGGAGGAAACGAAAGCACTCGGACATAACGCACACGTTCACACGGAGAACGTACAAACTCCGTACAGACAGCACCCGTAGTATGGAACGATCTGATCTCTGAGGATGCAACACTACCGCTGAGCTACTGCAGCATTGTGTGTGTATCTTCGAAGTAAACCAGCATCTGCAGTTCCTTCCTGCGCCAAACGAAAAATATACTGTGAGCAAAAAAAGAGACATGAATACAGAAATACAGAATCAGAAAACAAGTCCATGGTGGTGCAAGTGATGGTCACTAGTCTACCATTGGCGACGTTGGACTTGAATTATACAGGTTGGTTTAAGACCCTGATGGTTGCAGGAAAATACCTTTAACTATGGAGAGACTGCAGATGCTGGAATCTTGAGCACAAATCAGTGCTGAAGGAACACAGTGGGTCCGGCAGCTTCAGTGGAGGGAACGATTTAAAGAAGAATTTATTTCCCTCCCGGGATACTGCCTGACCCAACGATTCTCTCCGGTACGTTTTTTTAAAAACCTTTAAATATAGCTGCTTCTCCCTAAGTCTGCCTCACAGCACTTGCAGCGCCAGAAACCCAGGTTCGATCCTGCCTACAGGTCATTTCTGTCCGGAGTTTGTCCGCTCTCCCCGTGGGCGCGTGGGTTTTCTCCGAGATATTCGGTTTCCTCCTACACGCCAAACTCCTGCACACAGGCGTGTAGGTTAATTGGCTTCTGTATACGTGTAAATTGTCCCTAACGTGTGTAGGATAGTGTACGTGTGCGGGGATCGCTCGACGGTGCAGACTCAATGGGCCGAAGGGCCTGTTCCCGCGCTGTATCTCTTAAACTAAAACTAACATAGCTCAACCTCTCCAGACTAAACTTGTAGCTGCATTTTCCATTTTAAGCAAACATTATTGAACAGGCGTCTAAAATCATGAGAGGAAAAGACAGGGCGAATGCGCAGAGTCGTCTAACCTGTGTAGGGGAATGGAGTACCAGAGGACATAGGTTTAAGCTGAAAGGGAAGGGATTTAATTGGATCCCGACGGGCAACGTTTCCCTCAGAGGGTGGCAAGTACGAATGAGCAGGGGAGGTAGTTGAGGCAGGTACTATAACATAATTTAAAGCTATTTGGACAGGTACATGAATATGAAAGGTTTAGAAGGAGAAGGCCAAACGCGGGCATATTGGACTATCTTACCTGGGATATCTTGAGTGGCATGGACAAGTTGGGCTGAAGGGCACAATTTCCTTCTTGAATGACATGTAGGCAATTGCAGCGAATTGTGGATGCAGCCAAGGCCGTCACACAAACCGACTTCCCTTACATTGACTCCCTTACATCTACACCCGACGCCGCCTCGGCAAGGCCAGCAGCATAATCAAGGAGGAATTACATCCTGTCCACTCCCTCTCCTCCCCTCTCCTATCAGGCAAAAGGTATAGATGGGTGAAAACCTATACATCCAGATTCAGGGACATTTTCCTCCCAGCAGGTATCAGGCAACTGAATCATCCTATCAGAACCAGAGAACAGAGATGAACTACTATCTACATCTTTCAGGTCCCTCGGTCTACCCTTGACAGAACTTTACCTTGTACGAAACGTTATTCCCTTACCATGTATCTATACACTAGAAATGGATTGATTGCAATCATGTATTGTGTTTCTGCCGACTCGATAGCACGCAACAAAAAAACTTGCCACTGTAGCTCGGTACACGTGACAATAAACTGAACTGAACTGTACTCTGATTCTGTTCCTGTGCACCAACAAGTCAATAGGTTGGAAACTGAAATATTGATCTCTCTTCAGGGTATAAGCAACTAAGAGCCTCACACCGTGTACGTTTTACAGCCGCCACAATCATTTTCATCTCGGCTATCTTTTGCTACATGTATTGCAAGAGGACAAGCCCAGCACAGGTCAGTACCTTTGAATACTTTTCCCCGTACAAATCCAGGTCATAATATGTAGCCCATCTCCCCCCACCCCCCATATCCTCTCCCCCCCCCCCCCCCCCCACATCTCTCTCTCTCTCTCTCGTCCCTCTGCCTTACCAGTTTGTGCGCCGATATCTCCCACTATCCCAACCCGTCCCCTTACCCTTCAAGGATTTGACCGTGGATGGAATGCGCCAAGAATTAAATGGTGAAACTGTGGATATGCGAGAGGCTTGGATAGAGTGGATGTGGAGAGGATGTTTCCACTAGTGGGAGACACTAGGACTCGAGTTTAGAGCCTCAGAATTAAGGGACGATCTTTTAGGAAGGAGATGAGCAGGAATGTATTTTGTCAGAGGGTGGGGAATCTGTGGAATTCTTTGCCATAGAAGGCTGTGGAAGCCATCAATGGATTGTTTATATTGCAGAGGGAGAGAGATTCACGATTACTACGGGTGTCAGGGGTTATGGGGAGCAGGTATGATAATTAGGTTAAGAGTGGGATATAGAACAGCCATGATTCAATGGACTAGTAGAGATGATGGGCCGAATGGCCTAATTCTGCTCCTATCACATGAACTGATGAGAGGCCAAAGATGACTGTTTCTGCGGGGATTATAGGGATGATTGAAACAATAGGCAGGCATGGGGCTAGATTTGGAATGGGACAAAAAAATGATTTTTATGTACACCAAAGAAACTATGTCCCATTAGCGAGGCCAGGTGCAGATAGTTCAACTCGTGTGGTTTGGACCCTGGCTGCAGATGCTGTCGCATTCTATCGTCCACTGCGGTCCCAGACCACACGTAGGTGAACAGAAATACGCGTGAGTGATCAGATAAACAGGTGGGACTGGAACAAGATGCGGCAGAGAGGGCAGTCAGTGCTTAAAGGCACCAGCCATGTTGTATTTAAGTTGAAAAACGCACAGTAACATCCTCTGACAACACTATTCTTCCTTTTTTCTGTCTGTAAAAGTGAAAAGTCGTGGCGGTGACCGATAAACCATAATCAGAAAAGGACACAAAGTGCTGGAGCAACTCAGCGGGTCTGGAAGCATCTCTGGAGAGCTGGGAAATGAGGCACAGTTTCAAGTCACAGCTTGGTTTGGGAGCAGCTCCATCCAATACCGCAAGAAATTGCAGCGAATTGTGGACGCAGCCCAGACCATCACATAACCCGACCTCCCTTCCATTGACTCCATTTACACCTCACGCTGTCTCGGCAAGGCCAGCAGCATAATCGGGGAGGAGGTACACCCTGGCCACTCCCTCTTCTCCCTTTCCTATCAGGCAAAAGGTACAGAAGTGTGAAAACGCACACGTCCAGATTTAAGAATAGTTTCTTCCCAGCTGTAATCAGGCAACTGAATCATCCCACCACAACCAGAGAGCAATGCTGAACTACTATCACCCTCATTGGTGACCAACGGACTATCCTTGCTCGGACTTTGCTGGCTTTACCTTGCACTGAACATTATTCTGTTGTCACTGTCAATGGCTCGATTGTAATCGTTTATTGTCTTTCCGCTGGTGAGCACGCAACAAAAGCTTGTCACTGTACCTCGGTGCACATGACATTAAATGAAACTGTAAACTAAACCGTACTGCATTGGATTGAGACACTTATTCAAACTGATTTGTTGGAGGTGGGGGGGGGGAGAGAGAGAAGAAGGCTGGAAAAGGCGGAGAGGTACGACAAAGCTTGGCAGGTAATAGTGAGACACAAGTGAGTGGGGAGCTTGATAGGAAGGTTGAGTCATCGAGACATGCAGCGTTGAAACAGGCCCTTCGGCCCAACTTGCCCACACAGACCAACATGCCCCATCTGCACCAGTCCGACCTGCCTGCACTTGGCCCATATCCTTCCAAACCTGTATTATCCTTGTACCTGTCTAATTGTTTCTTGAAAGTTGCAGTGGTCCCTGCCTCAACGTTCACTACAGGAAATGTGTATTTGAAGGAACTGTAGATGCTGGTTTAAACCAATTAGACATAAAATGCTGTTGTAACTCGTCGGGACAGGTAGCATATCTGGAAAGAAGGCTTGAATGAGGTTTCTGATCGTGGCCCTTCTTCAGACTATCCCCGTGAGTTACTCAAGCGTTTTGTGTCTATATTCGGTTTAAACCAGCATCTGCAGTTCCTTGATATTCATATATAAACACACACAGTCACACACACACACACACACACACACACACACACACACACACACACACACACACACACACACACACACACACACACACACACACACACACACACAACACACACACACACACACACACGCACACGCACACACGCACACACACACACACACACACACACACACACACACACACACACACACAACACACACACACACACACACACACACGCACACGCACACACACACACACACACACACACACACACACACACACACACACACACACACACGCACACACGCACACACACGCACCCACACATATATATATACACGCACACATACGCACATAATACGTAGATGTACACACAAACAAACAATAACAATGCAATAATAACAGCAATAGTATACAGAAGATATGTACGTGTGTGTGTGTGTACGTGCGTTTATTATATTGTTCACAGAGCACTAAGTTTACATATTTTAGTTCAAATGAATGGTTGGATTCCATGAAAAGGAATCATACATATGGGTACAGATATACCAGCATTTAATATATATTGTAATAGAATGATCCCGGGGATGAGTGGGTCAACATAAGATGAGCGTTTGATGGCACTGGGCCTGTACTCGCTGGAGTTTAGAAGGATGAAGGGAGATTTCACTGAGACTTAACGGATAGTAAAAGGCCTGGATAGAGTGGGTGAGGAGAGAATGTTTCTAGTCGTGGGAAAGTCTAGGATCAGAGTGCGGGTGTCAGGGGTTATGGGGAGAAGGCAGCAGAATGGGGTTAAGAGGGAAAGATAGATCAGCCAGGATTGAATGGCAGAGTAGACTCGATGGGCTGAATAGCCTAATTCTGCTCATATGACTTATGAACATGGACTATCTTTCCTCTGCACTCTGAGTCCTGGTGTGGGTCATGTCCAACAGTTCTTTGCCTCAACAAATGCTGCTCGAACGACTGAGATCGTCTAACAGGTTATTGTTTTCTTGCAACAGATTTCAGTACCTGCAGTCTCTTGTTGCTCAATAACAACTTGCTGAAGAATCTGAAGAGAAGACATGGCCAGGAGAATTCCTGGGATTCACTTCCACATCAGGATACTTTGGCTGCTGTTGAGCGACTCTGGAGGTGAGTCCATGCCTTGACCTCGGGGTGAGGGTGGCGGTCGGTTGGAAGAAGGTGCTGAGTGGAACAGTACAACACAGGAACATGCCATTCAGCCCGCAACACCCATGCCGAACATGATGCCAAGTTAATGTAAACTCCCCTGTCCGCACATAATCCATACCTATGCATTCCCTGTATATCCATGTGCCTTTCTAAAAGCCACTGATACCCCACTCTGCCCTCCACCGCCATTTTTGGCAGCGCCTCCCAGACACCCACTACTCTCGGTGTAAAAAAAAACACGTGGTGCCCCAGTGTCCCCCCCCCCCCCCCCCCCCCCCATCCCCAAGACATGCAGATCTTTAGGTTAATTTCCATCATTGCGTATGGAATGCATGCGAATATGGAATAATATAGAACTTGTATGATCAGGTGATTATATATACACTTGTATGATTAGCCTGTTTCCAAACTCTCTCTGTCTGTCTGTCTGTCTGTCTGTCTGTCTGTCTGTCTGTCTGTCTGTCTGTCTGTCTGTCTGTCTGTCTGTCTGTCTGTCTGTCTGTCTGTCTGTCTGTCTGTCTGTCTGCCTCTATTTGACCATCTACCTATCTAAGGAGTACAAATAACTGGGAGTGTACATGAACAGTAAACTGGACTGGTCCAGGAACGCTGAGGCAATGTACAAGAAGGGACAGAGCTGCCTGTACTTTTTGAGAAGGCTCAGCTCCTTCAACGCCCACAGTGAGATACTGCAGATGTTCTACCAACCGGTATTAGCCAGTGCCAACTCTTTCGTTGCCGTGTGCTGGGACAGCAGGGCGAAAGCTTCTTTCAGGACTGACCCTTGCTAACTCCAAATTGAAGATGTGAGGTGATGCCATGGGTGGACCTGCTGCCCTTGCCCATTAGGGTTGGGGCAACTCACTGTCGTCCTGGGAAACTAAATGGATTGGTTTCGGTATGTTCACACTAACCACACTTCTCAAATAAAATAAAGGCTATTTATTTCAATAGACAATAGTCGATATGTGCAAGAGTAGGCCATTCGGCCCTTCGAGCCAGCACCGCCATTCAATGTGTTCATGGCTAATCATCCACAATCAGTACCCCGTTCCATCCTTCTCCCCATATCTCATGACTCCGCTATCTTTAAGAGCCCTACCTAGTTGTATCTTGAAAGTGTCCAGAGAACCGGACTCCACCGACCTCGGAGGCAGAGAATTTTGTTCCTATCCAAATCCTTCCGATGAAAGATACCAGGTAATAGATATATTTTAAACATGTACAAAATGCTGCCTGGGGAATTCTATGCAACAGAAAGCAGTGCAGTTCAATTCAATGGATGCATTCAAAAGTGTGTTAGACACAGTTCTTTGGGCTGAAGGAATCAAGGGATATGAAGTAAAAGCAGGAACAGGGTACCCATGTTCTATAATCAGCCATGATCATATTGAATGGCGATGCTGGCGCGAAGGGCCGAATGGCCTACTCCTTCAGCTACTTTCTGTGTTTTTAAGATTATTCATCCAGAGCCTCATCCGTATGGGTGGTGGAATACTCATGTGCCTGCTGTCCTTGTCCATTAGGGTTGGGACAACTCGCTGCTGGGCTGGGAAACTATGAACATCAACACACCAGAGCTGATGGCACTAATATCTTGTCCTTGTGTTTCAGGTCTGGGACAGACTGCTGGGAAACCAGGCACTCATCGCTTGGTGAATGGTACAATGGGACAGGCGGTCACGTTACCAGGATGTATCTCAGGAGAAAACATTTCAATCCTCACTTGGGATTACCAAAGTTCACCAACAACAGGAAAGTTTCAGTTATGTACGAAAACTCAAAACAATCCAATACATTGTAACAAACAGAGAATCAGGTTAAAGTTACAGGACTGTAGTCTGGAAATACAGAACCTAACAGAACACGATCAAGGTCTATATGAAATTAACTTAAGGGCGAATCAGAGGCTCCATGTACAAGTGACGGAACTGAAAGTTTATGGTAATCTATTTTCATTTTTTCAAACGGTACATTTTCTGATCTAATAACATTCACGAAGTTAAAGATGTAAGAGGAGATGCTTGTGAGCTAAAATCTCTGGGGTCCTTGCTTGTTCAAGAACCAGTCCTCATAATTTGCTTTTTATATATAAATGGAGGAGCACTAGGGTGGGTTCTTGAAGGGAGGTCTCTCCAAGCTATCTGACTGTTCTGAAAGACGATAGGGACACACAAATTAAACTTTCTCTGCGAATAACAAGATTACTTGTGATCCAGCTTTGATGGAAAAGTGTAAACTGGACGATTCGTTTTTGTAATATCACGGGAAGGATTTTCCACCAAAATTACGAGTGCTTGCACAGAGTTTGTAAATTGTCCGTAGTGTGTGTAGGATAGTGCTAGTGTGCGGGGATGGCGCGGACACGGTGGGCCGAAGGGTTTGTATCACTAAACTAAACTAAACAGTCTTCCACTTTTAATGTTCTTGTCGGAAACTCATGGCTAGCGCCTACTGGTTGTTATTATTCCATGGCTTGTATTTGTGCTTTTCTTGGAAACAGAACGAGTGTCATTGCCAGTAATAAATATCAGCGAAGCCTTCACTGACGGGGTGTGTAACGTTAGCTTGATATGTTCACTGGAGCACGGCACCGAGCCAGTCTACACTTGGTGGTCAGGAGATGGCAAGGTCACGGCAGATGGGTCGCACATACTGACTGACGAAGGGATAAGGCTGGCATTCTCCATAGCTCTACCCAACAACACCAGCATGTACAACTGCACCGTGGGGAACCCTGTTAGTGAGGAGACACGGAGCGTGGATCTAACACAGCTCTGCCCTGCCCAAGAAGGTTTGTGGCTTTATCTTTTCACACTAAGCACACTTCTCATATAAAATAAGGGCTATTTGTTTCGTTCCTATGCAAATCCAAAAATCCTTCCAATGGAAGAAATCAGGTAATATGTTTAGTTTAAACAGGGACAACATGCTGGCGTAACTCAGCGGAACAGGCAGTATCTCTGGAGAGAAGGAATGGGTGACGTTTTGGGTCAAGAATTAGGGCCTCGACCCAAAACATCGCCCATTCCTTCTAGCCAGAGAAACAATCTTCGGATAAAAACGCAGCATCTGCAGTTCCTTCGTACACTATAAATTTAGTTTAGTTTTGATTAGTTTAGAGATACAGCATGGAAACAGGCCCGTTGGCTCACGAAGTCCGCGCCGACCATCGATCACCCGTACACTTATACTATCCTACACGTTAGGGACAATTTACAGAAGCAAATTAACCTGCAAGCCTGCACGTCTTTGGGATGTGGGAGGAAACGAAAGCACTCGGACATAACGCACACGTTCACAGGGAGAACGTACAAACTCCGTACAGACAGCACCCGTAGTATGGATCGATCTGATCTCTGAGGATGCAACACTCCCGCTGAGCTACTGCAGTATTGTGTGTGTATCTTCGAAGTAAACCAGCATCTGCAATTCCTTCCTGCGCCAAACGAAAAATATACTGTGAGCAAAAAAAGAGACATGAATACAGAAATACAGAATCAGAAAACAAGTCCATGGTGGTGCAAGTGATGGTCACTAGTCTACAATTGGCGACGTTGGACGTGAATTATACAGGTTGGTTTAAGACCCTGATGGTTGCAGGAAAATACCTTTAACTATGGAGAGACTGCAAATGCTGGAATCTTGAGCACAAATCAGTGCTGAACGAACACAGCGGGTCAGGCAGCTTCAGTGGAGGGAACGATCTAAAGAAGAATTTATTTCCCTCCCGGGATACTGCCTGACCCAACGATTCTCTCCGGTACGTTTTTTTAAAAACCTTTAAATATAGCTGCTTCTCCCTAAGTCTGCCTCACAGCACTTGCAGCGCCAGAAACCCAAGTTCGATCCTGCCTACACGTCATTTCTGTCCGGAGTTTGTCCGCTCTCCCCGTGGGCGCGTGGGTTTTCTCCGAGATATTCGGTTTCTTCCTACACGCCAAACTCGCGCACACAGGCGTGTAGGTTAATTGGCTTCTGTATACGTGTAAATTGTCCCTAGTGTGTGTAGGATAGTGTACGTGTACGGGGATCGCTGGTCGGTGCGGACTCAATGGGCCCAATGGGCCTGTTCCCGCGCTGTATCTCTTAAAATAAAACTAACATAGCTCAACCTCTCCAGACTAAACTTTCAGCTGCATTTTCCATTTTAAGCAAACATTATTGAACAGGCGTCTAAAATCATGAGAGGAAAAGACAGGGTGAATGCGCAGAGTCGTCTAGCCTGTGTAGGGGAATGGAGTACCAGAGGACATAGGTTTAAGCTGAAAGGGAAGGGATTTAATAGGATCCCGAGGGGCAAGGTTTCCCTCAGAGGGTGGCAAGTACGAATGAGCAGGGGAGGTAGTTGAGGCAGGTACTATAACATAATTTAAAGCTATTTGGACAGGTACATGGATATGAAAGGTTTAGAAGGAGAAGGCCAAACGCGGGCATATTGGACTATCTTACACTGGGATATCTTGAGCGGCATGGACAAGTTGGGCTGAAGGGCACAGTTTCCTTCTTGAATGACATGTAGGCAATTGCAGCGAATTGTGGATGCAGCCAAGGCCGTCACACAAACGACTTCCTTACACTGACTCCCTTACATCTACACCCCACGCTGCCTCGGCAAGGCCAGCAGCATAATCAAGGAGGAATTACATCCTGCCCACTCCCTCTCCTCCCCTCTCCTATCAGGCAAAATGTATGGATGGGTGAAAACCTATACATCCAGATTCAGGGACATTTTCCTCCCAGCAGGTATCAGGCAACTGAATCATCCTACCACAACCAGAGAACAGAGATCAACTACTATCTACATCTTGTAGGTCCCTCGGTCTACCCTTGACCGAACTTTACCTTGTACGAAACGTTATTCCCTTACCATGCATCTATACACTAGAAATGGATTGATTGTAATCATGTATTGTCTTTCTGCCGACTCGATAGCACGCAACAAAATAACTTGCCACTGTAGCTCGGTACACGTGACAATAAACTGAACTGAACTGAACTGAACTCTGATTCTGTTCCTATGCACCAACAAGTCAATAGGTTGGAAACTGAAATATTGTTCTCTCTTCAGGTTATAAGCCACTAAGAGCCTCACACCGTGTACGTTTTACAGACGCCACAATCATTTTCATCTCAGCTATCTTTTGCTACCTGTATTGCAAGAGGACAAGCCCAGCACAGGTCAGCACCTTTGAATATTTTTCTCCGTACAAATCCAGGTAATAATCTGTAACCCATTCCCCCCCCCCCCCCCCCCCCCCACCTCTCTCTTCCCTCTGCCGTACCAGTTTGTGCGCCGATTTCTCCAACTATCCCAACCCGTCCCCTTACCCTTCAAGGATTTGACCGTGGATGGAATGCGCCAAGAATTAAATGGTGAAACTGTGGATATGCGAGAGGCTTGGATAGTGTGGATGTGGAGAGGATGTTTCCATAGTGGGAGACACTAGGACTCGGGTTTAGAGCCTCAGAATTAAGGGACGATCGTTTAGGAAGGAGATGAGCAGGAATGTATTTTGTCAGAGGGTGGAGAATCTGTGGAATTCTTTGCCATAGAAGGCTGTGGAAGCCATCAATGGATATTTTTATGGCAGAGGGAGAGAGATTCACGATTACTACGGGTGTCAGGGCTTATGGGGAGCAGGTATGATAATTAGGTTAAGAGGGGATATAGAACAGCCATGATTCAATGGGGTAGTAGAGATGATGTGCCGAATGGTTTCTGCGGGGATTACATGGCTGTTTGAAACAATATGCAGGCATGGGCTAGACTGGGATGGGGCATTAAAGTGATTTTAAAATACACCAAAGAAACGTTGTCCCATCAGCGAGGCCAGGTGCATATAGTTCAACTCGTGTGGTGTGGACCCTGGCTGCAGATGCTGTCGCATTCTATCGTCCACTGCGGTCCCAGACCACACGTAGCGTGAAGTACGCGTGAGTGATCAGATAAACAGGTGGGACTGGAACAAGATGCGGCAGAGAGGGCAGTCAGTGCTGAAAGGCACCAACCATATCGTATTTAAGTTGAAAAACGCACAGTAACATCCTCTGACAACACTATTCTGCCTTTTTTTCTGTCTGTAAAAGTGAAACGTCGTGGCGGTGACCGATAAACCATAATCAGAAAAGGACACAGTGCTGGAATAACTCAGCGGGCCTAGCAACATCTCGGGAGAGCTGGGAAAGGAGGCACAGTTTCAAGTCACAGCTTGGTTTGGGAACAGCTCCATCCAAGACCGCAAGAAATTGCAGCGAATTGTGGACGCAGCCCAGACCATCACACAAACCCACCTCCCTTCCATTGACTCCATCTACACCTCACGCTGCCTCGGCAAGGCCAGCAGCATAATCAGGGAGGAGTTACACCCTGGCCACTCCCTCTTCTCCCTCTCCGATCAGGCAAAATGTACAGAAGTGTGAACACGCACACGTCCAGATTGAAGGATAGTGTCTTCCCAGCTATAATCAGGCAACTGAATCATCGTACCACAACCAGAGAGCAATGCTGAACTACTATCCCCCTCATTGGTGACCAACGGACTATCCTTGCTCGGACTTTGCTGGCTTTACCTTGCACTGACCATTATTCTGTTGTCACTGTCAATGGCTCGATTGTAATCGTTTATTGTCTTTCCGCTGGTTAGCACGCAACAAAAGCTTTTCACTGTACCTCGGTGCAGATGACAATCAATTAAACTGTAAACTAAACCGTACTGCATTGGATTGAGACCCTTATTCAAACTGATTTGTTGAAGGTGGGGGGAGAGAAGAAGGCTGGAAAAGGCGGAGAGGTACGACAAAGCGTGGCAGGAAATAGTGAGACACAAGTGAGTGAGGAGCTTGATAGGAAGGTAGAGGCATCGAAACATGCAGCGTTGAAACAGGCCCTTCGGCCCAACTTGCCCACACCGACCAACATGCCCCATCTGCACCAGTCCGACCTGCCTGCACTTGGCCCATATCCTTCCAAACCTGTATTATCCTTGTACCTGTCTAATTGTTTTTTGAAAGTTGCAGTGGTCCCTGCCTCAACGTTCACTACGGGAAATATGTATTTGAAGGAACTGTAGATGCTGGTTTCAACCAATTAGACACAAAATGCTGTTGTAACTCGCCGGGACAGGTAGCATATCTGGAAAGAAGGCTTGAATGACGTTTCTGATCGAGGCCCTTCTTCAGACTGTCCCGCTGAGTTACTCAAGCGTTTTGTGTCTACATTCGGTTTAAACAAGCATCTGCAGTTCCTTGATATTCATATATAAACACACAACGTCACACACACGCACACACACACATGTATATACACGCACACATACGCACATAATACGCAGATGTACAAACATACAAACAATAACAATGCAATAATAACAGCAATAGTATACAGAAGATATGTACGTGTGGGTGTGTACCTGCGTTTATTATATTGTTCACAGAGCACTATGTTTACATATTTTGGTTGAAATGAATGGTTGGATTCCATGAAAAGGAATCATACATATCGGTACAGAAATAACAACATTTAATATATATTGTAATAGAATGATTCCGGGGATGAGTGGGTCAACATAAGGTGAGCGATTGACGGCACTGGGCCTGTACTCGCTGGAGTTTAGAAGGATGAGGGGAGATTTCACTGAGACTTAACGGATAGTAAAAGGCCTGGATAGAGTGGGTGAGGAGAGGATGTTTCTAGTCGTGGGAGAGTCCAGGGTCTGAGTGCGGGTGTCAGGGGTTATGGGGAGCAGGCAGGAGAATGGGGTTAAGAGGGAAAGATAGATCAGCCAAGATTGAATGGCAGAGTAGAGTCGATGGGCTGAATAGCCTAATTCTGCTCCTATGACTTATGAACATGGACTATCTTTCCTCTGCACTCTGAGTCCTGGTGTGGGTCATGTCCAACATTTCTTTGCCTCAACAAATGCTGCTCGAACGACTGAGATCGTCTAACAGGTTATTGTTTTCTTGCAACAGATTCCAGTATCTGCAGTCTCTTGTTGCTCAATAACAACTTGCTGAAGAATCTGAAGAGAAGACATGGCCAGGAGAGTTCCTGGGATTCACTTCCACATCTGGATACTTTGGCTGCTGTTGAGCGACTCTGGAGGTGAGTCCATGCCTTGACCTCGGGGTGAGGGTGGCGGTCGGTTGGAAGAAGGTGCTGCATGGAACAGTCCAGCACATGAACAGGCCATTCAGCCCGTAACACCCATGCCGAACATGATGCCAAGTTAATGTAAACTCCCCTGCCCGCACATAATCCATATCTATGCATTCCCTGTATATCCATGTGCCTTTCTAAAAGCCACTTAAACCCTACTATCGTACCTGCCCTCCACCGCCATTTCAATCTCTATATCTCTCTATCTCTCTCTATCTCTCGCTATCTCTCTCTATCTCTCTCTATTTCTCTATCTGTCTATCTATCTATCTATCGATCTATCAATCTATCTAATTTTTCTATCTTTTAATCTATCCGTATAATATAGCAATACATACAATCTATATAACATATAGATATATCTACCTGCTACCTATGCCCATTAGGGTTGGGGTAACTCACTGCCGTGCGAGTGATATCCCCATATCACATAACTCCGCTATCTTTAAGAGCCCTACCTAGTTGTATCTTGAAAGTGTCCAGAGAACCGGACTCCACCGACCTTGGAGGCAGAGAATTTCGTTCCTATCCAAATCAATCCGATGGAAGATACCAGGTAATAGATATAGTTTAAACATGTACAAAATGCTGCCTGTGGAATTCTATGCCACAGAACGCAGTGCAGTTCAATTCAATGGATGCATTCAAAAGAGAGTTAGACACAGTTCTTTGAGCTAAATGATTCAAGGGATATGAAGTAAAAGCAGGAAGAGGGTACCCATTCTCGATGTTCAGCCATGATCATATTGAATGGCGATGTTGGCTCGAAGGGCCGAATGGACGACTCCTGCAGCTACTTTCTGTGTTTTTAAGATTATTCATCCAGAGCTTCATCTGTATGGGTGGTGAAATACTCGTGTGCCTGCTGCCCTTGTCCATTAGGGTTGGGACAACTCGCTGCTGGGCTGGGAAACTATGAACATCAACACACCAGAGTTGATGGCACTAATATCTTGTCCTTGTGTTTCAGGGCTGGGACAGACTACTGGGAAACCAGGCACTCATCACTTGGTGAATGGTACACTGGGACAGTCGGTCACGTTACCAGGATGTATCTCGGGAGAAAACATTACAATCCTCACTTGGGATTACCATAGTCCATCAACGACGGAAAAGGTTCAATTATGTATGAAAACTCAAAACAATCCAATTCATTGTAACAAACAGAGAATCAGGTTAAAGCTGAAGGACTGTAGTCTGGAAATACAGAACCTAACAGAACACGATCAAGGTCTGTATGAAATGAACTTAAGGATGAATCAGCAGCTCCATGTACATGTGACGGAACTGAAAGTTTATGGTAATCTATTTTCATTTTTTCAAACGATACATTTTCTGATCTAATAACCTTCACGAAGTTAAAGATGTAAGAGGAGATGCTTGTGAGCTAAAATCTGTGGGGCCCTTGCTTGTTCAAGAACCAGTCCTCATAATTTGCTTTTTATATATAAATGGAGGAGCACTAGGATGGGTTCTTGAAGGGAGGTCTCTCCAGGCATCTGACTGTCATGAAAGATGATAGGGACACAGAAATTAAACTTTCTCTGCGAATAACGAGATTACTTGTGATCCAGTTTTGATGGAAAAGTGTAAACGGGACGATTCGTTTTTGTAATATCACGGGAAGGATTTTCCACTAAAATTACGAGTGCTTGCACAGAGTTTGTAAATTCTCCGTAGTGTGTGTAGGATATTGCTAGTGTGCAGGGATGGCGCGGACACGGTGGGCCGAAGGGTTTGTTTCCTCGCTGTATCTCTCAACTAAACTAAACAGTCTTCCACTCTTAATGTTCTTGTGGGAAACTCATGGCTAGCACCTACTGGTTGTTATTATTCCATGGCTTGTATTTGTGCTTTTCTTGGAAACAGAACGAGTGTCATTACCAGTAATAAATATCAGCAAATTCTTCACTGACGGGGTGTGTAACGTTAGCTTGGTATGTTCACTGGAGCACGGCACCGAGCCAGTCTACACTTGGTGGTCAGGAGATGGCAAGGTCACGGCAGATGGGTCGCACATACTGACTGACGAAGGGAGAAGGCTGGCACTATCCATAGCTCTATCCAACAACAACAGCGTGTACAACTGCACCGTGGGGAACCCTGTAAGTGAGGAGACATGGAGCGTGGATCTAACACAGCTCTGTCCTGTCCATGAAGGTTTGTGGCTTTATCTTTTCACACTAAGCAAACTTCTCATATAAAATAAGGGCTATTTATTTCGCGCGGGTGACGTTTCGGGTCGAGAAGAAGGGCCAATACCCTAAACGTCGGCCATTCCTTCTTTCCAGAGAAACAATTTTCGGGAAAAAAATGCATCTGCATTCCCTTCCTACAGGATAGATTCAGTTTAGTTTAGAGATTCAGCATTGAAACATCCCTTCGGCCCACCGAGTCCGCGCCGACCATCGATCACCCGTACACTTTTTCTATCCTACAGGTAAGGGACAATTTACAGAAGCCGATTAACCTGCAAACGTGCACGTCCTTGGGATGTGAGAGGAAACCGGATCACCCAGACATAATGCACGCGGTCACAGGGAGAACGTACAAACTCCGTACAGACAGCATCCGTATAAAAGATCGACCCAGGTCTGTGGTACTTTGAGGTGGCAACACTACCTCTGAGTTGCTCCAGCATTGTGTGTTTATCTTCGGTGTTAACCAGCATTTTCAGTTCCTTCCTCCGCAAAGGGAAAAATAGCCTGTGTGCAAAAAAAAAAGACATGAATGGAGAAATACACAATCAAAAATCAAGTCCATGGTAGTGCAAGTGATGGTCCCTAGTCTTCCATTGGCGAGGTTGCACTTGAATTGTGCAGGTTGGTTCAAGACCCTCATGGCTTCAGAAAAGTACCTTTAACTATAGAGAGACTGGATGTGCTGGAATTTTGAGCAAAAATCAGTGCTGAAAGAACTCAGCGGGTCAGGCTATTTCTGTGGAGGAAATGGTCTAAAGAAGGATCTATTTCCCTCCCGATATACTACCAGACCCACCTCGATTTTCTCCTGTACGTTTTTTTTCAAACCTTTAACTGTAGCTGATTCTCCCTAAACCTCCCTAACAGCGCTTGTGGCGCCAGAAACCCTGGTTCGATCCAGACGGCGGGTGCTGCCTGTACGGAGTTTGTACGTTTTGCCCGTGACCGTGTGGGTTTTCTCCGAGATCTTCGGTTTACTCCCACACTCCAAACTCGCACACACAGGCTTGGAGATTAATTGGCTTCTGTATAGGCGTGCATTGTCCCCAGTGTGTGTAGGATCGCATCCGTGTGCGGGGATCGCTGGTCGGTTCAGACCCAATGGGCCGAAGGGCCTGTTCCCGCGCTGTATCTTTAAAAATAAAACTAACATCGCTCAACCTCTCCAGACTAAACTTGTAGCTGCATTTTCCATTTTAAGCAAACATTATTGAACAGGCGTCTAAAATCATGAGAGGACTAGACAGGGTAAATGCACAGGGTCGTCTGCCATTTGTAGGGGAATGGAGTACCAGAGGACACATGTTTAAGGTGAAAGGGGGAGGATTTAATAGGAACCCGAGGGGTAACATTTCCCGCAGAGGGTGTCAGGTGGGGGAATGAGCATTGGAGGTAGTTGGGGCAGGTACTATAACATAACTTAAAGCCATTTGCACAGGTACATGGATAGGGAAGGTGGAGATAGATATAGGCCAAATGCGGGCCTATGGGGCTAGCTTAGATGGGACATCTTGGGCGGCATGGACAAGTTCGGCTGAAGGGCACAATTTCCTTCTTGAATGGCACGTGGGCAGTTGCACCGAATTGTGGACGCAGCCAAGGCCGTCACACAAACCGACCTTCCTTTCATTGACTCCATCTACACCCTCGGCAAGACCAACAACATAATCAACGAGGAATTACACCCTGTCCACTCCCTCTCCCCCCTCCCCTATCAGGCAAAAGGTATAGAAGGGTGAAAACCTATATATCCAGATTAAGGAACATTTTCTTCCCAGCAGTTATCAGGCAACTGAATCATCCTACCACAACCAGAGAACAGAGATGAACTATTATCTACCTCTTTCAGGTCCCTCGGTGTATCCTTGACCGAACTTTACCTTGCACGAAACGTTATTCCCTTACCATGTATCTATACACTAGAAATGGATTGATTGTAATCATGTATTGTCTTTCTGCCGACTCGATAGCACGCAACAAAAAAACTTGCCACTGTAGCTCGGTACACGTGACAATAAACTAAACTGGACTGAACTGAACTCTGTTCCTATGCACCAACAAGTCAATAGGTTGGAAACTGAAATATTGATCTCTCTTCAGGTTATAAGCCACTAAGTGCATCGCACCGTGTACGTTTTACAGCCGCCACAATCATTTTCATCTCAGCTATCTTTTGCTACATGTATTGCAAGAGGCCAAGCCCAGCACAGGTCAGCTCCTTTGAATATTTATCTCCTTACAAATCCAGGTAATAATCTGTAACCCATCTCCCCCCACCTCCCCTCCCCTATATCCCCCCCACCCACCCCCTCATCTCTCTTTCTCTCTTCCCTCTGCCTTACCAGTTTGTGCGCCGATTTCTCCCACTATCCCAACCCGTCCTCTTACCCTTCAAGGATTTGACCGTGGATGGAATGCGCCAAGAATTAAATGGTGAAACTGTGGATATGCGAGAGGCTTGGATAGAGTGGATGTGGAGAGGATGTTTCCTCTAGTGGGAGACACTAGGACTCGAGTTTAGAGCCTCAGAATTAAGGGAGGATCTTTTAGGGAGCAGATGAGCAGGAATGTATTTTGTCAGAGGGTGGCGAATTTGTGGAATTAATTGCCATAGAAGGCTGTGGAAGCCATCAATGGATTTTATATGACAGCGGGAGAGAGATTCACGATTACTACGGGTGTCAGGGGTTATGGGGAGCAGGTATGATAATTAGGTTAAGAGGGAGATGGAACAGCCATGATTCAATGGAGTAGTAGAGATGATGCGCCGAATGGCCTAATTCTGCTCCTATCACATGAACTGATGAGAGGCCAAAGATGACGGATTCTGCGGGGATTATAGGGATGATTGAAACAATAGGCAGGCTTGGGGCTAGATTTGGAATGGAACAAAAATTGATTTTTATATACTCCAAAGGAACGTTGTCCCATTAGCGAGGTCATGTGCAGATAGTTCAACTCGTGTGGTTTGGACCCTGGCTGCAGATGCTGTCGCATTCTATCGTCCACTGCGGTCCCAGACCACACGTAGCGTGAACAGAAATACGCGTGAGTGATCAGATAAACATTGTGATTGGAACAAGATGCGGCAGAGGCCATGTCGTACTTAAGTTGAAAAACGCACAGTAACATCCTCTGACAACACTATTCTGCCTTTTTTTTCTTTCTGTAAAAGTGAAAAGTCGTGGCGGTGACCGATAAAGCATAATCAGAAAAGGACAAAGTGCTGGAGTCACTCAGCCGGTCTGGCAGCATCTCTGGAGAGCTGGGAAAGGAGGCACAGTTTCAAGTCACAGCTTGGTTTGGGAACAGCTCCATCTAAGACCCCAAGAAGTTGCAGCGAATTGTGGACGCAGCCCAGACCATCACACAAAACCGACCTCCCTTCCATTGATACCATCTACACCTCACGCTGCCTCGGCAAGGCCAGCAGCATAATCAGGGAGGAGTTACGCCCTGGCCACTCTCCCTTCACCCCTCTCCAACTAGGCAAAATGTATAGAAGTGTGAAAACGCACATATCCAGATTCAAGGACAGTTTCTTCCCAGCTGTTATCAGGCAACTGAATCATCCTACTACACCCAGAGTGCAGTGCTGAACTACTATCCCCCTCATTGGCGATCCTCAGACTATCCTTGATCGGACCTTGCTGTTTTACCTTGCGCTAAATGTTATTTCGTTGTGACTGTAAATGGTTTGATTGTAATCGTGTATTGTCTTTCCGCTGACTGGTTAGCACGCAACAAAAGCTTTTCACTGTACCTCGGTACAGGTAACAATAAACAAAACTGTAAACCAAACTGTGCTATATTGGGCCGAGACCCTTCTTCAAACTGATGTGGTGGAGGTGGGGGGAGAAGAAGGCTCAAAAGGGGGAGAGGCACAACAAAGCGTGGCAGGTAATTTTGAGACTGGTGAGTGGGGAGCTGGATATGCAGGTAGAGTCATAGAGAAATACAGCGTTGAAACAGGCCTTTCAGCTCAACTTGCCCACACCGACCAACATGCCCCACCTACACTAATACAACCTGCCTGCATTTGGCCCATATTCTTCCAAACCCATCATATCCATGGATCTGTCTAATTGTTTCTTGAACGTTGCAATGATTCCTGCCTCAACGTTCACTACTGGAAATATATATTTGAAGGAACTGCAGATGCTCGTTTAAACCAAAGATAGACACAACATGATGGAGCAACTCAGCGGGACAGGAAACACCTCTGGAGAGAAGGAATAGGTGACGTTTCGGGTCTCGACCATTTTTCTACTACAGAAAAGATCCTCTCCACATCCGTTCTAACTTGACCTTTCATTGTCTAGTAAGTTTCAATGAAATGCCCCCTCATACTTCTACACTTCAGCGACTACAGGCCCAGAGTCTTCAATTGCTCCTCAGAAATTAACCCGATCATCCCTGGGATCATTTTCGTAAACTTCCTCTAGGCCCTCTGTTATGCCAGTACATCCTGCACATCCTTCCTCAGTTATGGGACCCAAAACTGTTCACAGTATTGGAAATGTGGACTCACCAACACCTAATACGTTATAGTGCTTGGAATTAAATCCTCCCCACTGTAAGTCTCGGCTGATACTTTAACTGAACGTCTTTTAATACTTTAGTGATACAGTGCAGAAACAGGCCCTTCGGCGCATTTAGTCCGCGCCGATAAGTGATCACACCGTACACAGTAGCATTATCCTACACACTTGTGACAATTTACAATTTTTCTGGAGCCAATTAACCTACAAACCTGTACATCTTTGGAGTGCGGGGGGAAACCGGAGCACCCAGAGAAAACCAGCAAGTGGTGCAGATGGTAGAGCCGCTGCCTCACGGCATCAGATAACGGAGTTCGATTCTGACCCCGGGTACTGCCTATGTACAGTTTGCTAGTTAC
This sequence comes from Raja brachyura, assembly GCA_963514005.1. The sequence goes on along the minus strand of OY740805.1, from coordinate 28,976,294 downwards.
TGGGTAGGTTTCTTCCTGGTGCTCCGGTTACAACTTTGTTGGATAATTGGCCATCAGTAAATTCTCCCTAGTGTGTAGGGGGTGGATGGATGAAGTGGGGGGGGGGGGGGGTGGACTTCATTGGAATTTACCGAACAGTGAAAGGCCTGGATAGCGAGTGCATGTGAAGAGTATGTTCCCACTAGTGGAAGAGTCTAGGACCAGAGGTCACATCCTCAGAACAAAAGTCCGTTCATTTAGAAAGGAGGTGATAAGGAATTTATTTAGTCTGAGATGGTTGTGGAGGCCAAGTCAATGGATATTTTTAAGGCGGAGTTTGATTGATTCGTGTTTATGGAGAAAAGGCAGGAGAATGCTGTTGAGAGGGAAATGTTTATCATGGCGGGGCAGACTTGCCGGGCCGAATGGCCTAATTCTGCTTGGAGAATTTATGGGCTTATGGACTAACGTGAACGGGTGATTGATGGTAGACGTGGTTACGGTGAGCCGAAGGACATTTTTCTGTGCTGTATTTGTATATTAAACCAAACAAAAACCTTGACCCAGTTCATGTCTCTTTTCCGACGGTTGTGATTATGACTATTATTAAAACCAGTTGCTGATTCTCCAAGTTCTGAATTTGAATATTAATTCTGCAACCACTGTAGCGAACATTGAACTTACGCCTCAGCATCATTGAACTGTTAACTTCATCGGCACCATTCCCAGATTCCCATCAACACTACAACAACCTCCAAATAAGCGCTGAACTGCATAGGCATAGAACGCTGGAGACCCGCGTTCGATTCTGACTACGGGTGCTGTCTGTAAGGAGTTTGTAAGTTTTCCCCCGGACGCTCCGGTTCCCTCCCACATTCCAAAGACATGCAGATTTGTAGGTTAATTTGTTTCGGTAAAATTGTAAATTGTCCCTCGTGCGTGTAGGATAAAGTGTTAGTGTGTGGCGACAGCTGGTCGGCGCGGACTTGGTGGGCCGAAGGGCGTGTTTCCGCGTTGTATCTTGAAACAAAATTAAACTATTATTGTTATTATTGCATTATTATTGTTTGTTTCTATATTCAGTTACGCCTATTAAATACGTATGTGTGCGAATATATTTATGAATATTAAAAAAAGATAGACACAAAATGCTGCAATAACTCAGCGGGACAGGCAGCATCTCTGGATATAAGGAATGGGTGACGTTACGGGTCGAGACCCTTCTGCAGAGTGTTCCGCTGAATATAGTATTTTGTGTCTATATTCGGTTTAAACCAGCATATGCTTATATATAAATAAACACACACACACACACACATATATATATATATATATATATATATACACGCACATAATACGCAAATGTTTAAAACTAACAATAACAATGCAATAATAACAATCATGGTGTTTGTGTGCGTGTGGATGTGTGTGTGCGTTTATTATATTGTTTACAGTGTACAATATTTACCTATTTTGTTGTGCTGCTGCAAGTAAGAATGTCATTGTTCCATCTGGGACGTACGACAATAAAGCACCCTTGCCTCTTGACTTGAGATAATACATGAGGGAAAAGGAAACATGAATTGTTGTTGGTTGGTTGGTTGAAATGAATGGTTGGATTCCATAAAAGGAATCATACATTTGAGTTCAGAAATACAGCATTAAATAAAATATTTTAATAGAATGATGGCGGGGATGAGTGGGCCAACATAAGATGAGCGTTTGATGGAATTGGGCCTGTACTTGCTGGGGTTTAGAAGGGCGAGAGGGGTTATCACTGAAACTTGACGGATAGTGAAAGGCCAGGAAAGAGTGGATGTGGAGGGAATGTTTTCAAGAGTGGGAGAGTCTAGGATCAGAGTGCGGGTGTCGCGTTATGGGGAGAAGGCCGGAGACCGGGGTTGAGAGAGAAATATAGTTCGGCCAAGATTGAATGGCAGAGAAGACTCCATGAGCTGAATAGCATAATTCTGCTCCTATGACTTATGAACATGAACTATCTTTCCTCTACCTTCCGAAGTCTGATCCGGGTCTTGTCCAGCATTTCTCTGACTCCACAAACGCTTCTGGAACTGCTAAGATCTTTTTCCTTGCTACAGATTCCAGTATCTGCAGTATCTTGCGTCTCAATAACAACCTGTTCTTCTGAGAAGATATGGCCAGGCGAGTTCCTGGGATTCACTCCCACATCGGGATACTTTTTCTGCTGTTGACCGACTCTGGAGATGAGTCCATGCCTTGACCTCGGGGCGAGGGTGGCGGTAGGTTGGAAGAAGGTGTGCTAGATAGAACAGTACAGCACACAGACAGGCCATTCAGCCCACAACACCCTTGGCAAACATGATGTCAAGTTAATGTAAACTCCTCTGCCCGCACATAATCCATATCTATGCACATGGACCTGTATGTCCATGTGCCTTCATAAAAGCCACTTAAAGCCCACCATCGTATCTGCCCTCCACCGCCATTTCTGGCAGCGCATTACAGACACCCACAACTCTCGGTGTAAAAAAAAACACGTGGTGCCCCAGTTCCCCTTTGCTAACTTCAAATTGAAGATGTGAGGTGCTGCCATGGGTGGACCTGCTGCCCTTGCCCATTAGGGTTGGGGCAACTCACTGCCGTGCTGGGAATCTAAATGGATTGATTTCCGGCATGTTCACACTAACAGCACTTCTCTAATAAAATAAGGGCTATTTCTTTCAATAGACTATAGTCAATATGTGCAGGAGTTGGCCATTTGGCCCTTCGAGCCAGCATCGCCATTCAATGTGTTCATGGCTGATCATCCACAATCAGTACCCCGTTCCTGCCTTCTCCCCACATCCCACGACTCCGCTACCTTTAAGAGCCCTACCTAGCTGTATCTCTGTGTCCAGAGAACCGTACTCCACCGACCTCGGAGTAAGAGAATTTCGTCCCTATCCAAATCCTTCTGATGGAAGATACCAGGTAATAGATATATTTTAAACATGTACAAAATGTTACCTGAGGATTTATATGCCAGAGAAGGCAGTGCAGTCCAATTCAATGGGTGCATTCAACAGAGAGTTAGATACAGTTCTTTGGGCTAAAGGGATCAAGGGATATGAAGAAAAAGCAGGAACACGGTACCGATTCTGGATAATCAGCCATGATCATATTGAATGGCGATGCTGGCTCAAAGGGCTGAATGGCCTACTCCTGCATCTACTTTCTAGGTTTATAAGATTATTCGTTCAGAGCCTCATCTGTATGGGTGGTGGAATACTCATGTGCCTGTTGCCCTTGTCCTTTAGGGTTGGGACAACTCGCTGCTGGGCTGGGAAACTATGAACATTAACACGCCAGAGCTGATGGCACTAATATCTTGTCCTTGTGTTTCAGGTCTGGGACAGACTGCTGGGAAACCAGGCACTCGTCACTTGGTGAATGGGGCACTGGGACAGTCAGTCACGTCACCAGGATGTATCTAAGGAGAAAACATTTCAATCCTCACTTGGAATTACCGCAATTCACCAACAACAGAAAAGGTTAAATTCTGTATGAAAACTGAAAACAGTCCAACACAATGTAACAAACAGCGAATCAGGTTAAACCTGTCGGACTGTAGTCTGGAAATACAGAACCTAACAGAACATGATCAAGGTCTGTATGAAATTCACTTTAGGATGAATCTGGCTGTCCATGAACCAGTGACAGAACTGAAGATTTATGGTAATCTATATCAATTTTTAAAACGGCACATTTTCCAATCAAAGAACCTTTAAAAACTTATAGATGTAAGGGCAGATGTTTACGATGTGAGCCCAAGTCTGTGGGTTATACGGGCAGGGTGAATATTGAAACATTACATGGGTTGGAGCACTTGGTTGTTCAGCAATCAGTCCTCAGTAATTGCTGTTTAAATATTAATGGTGGAGCACTAGGATGGGTTCTTGAAGGGAGGTCTCTCCAAGCCATCTGTCTTTTCTGTAAAATGATAGGACCACAGACATTAAACTTTAGCTGTTCATAACGAGTTTACTTGTGACCTAGTTTTGGTGGCAAAATGTAACCTGGACAATTCATTTTTGTAAATCCACGTGAAGGATTTTGCACCAAAACTACAGTTATAATCTGACAAACAAAATGTAGAAGCAAAGAGCTGCGGATTTGGGTTTACAATGAACGACACAAAGTGCTGGAACGACACGGTGGGTGACACGATGGGTTGCACGATGGTCTTTTTTTTCTCTAGAGATGCTCCCTGGCCCGCTGATTTACTCCAGCATTTTCTCCCTATTATCTCATGGTAACTTGGTTGAAATTGTCCAAATACTCAGCGCATAGTATGTGAAACCATTCTTTTCCACGATCAGAGTAACTCTTTCAGGTTTCTTCTCCTTTTCTCTCTGCAATACAGGTGACACTAACAAAATGTAACGTTTACAACTGATCAAATCTGCTTTCCTCGCTGATTTTCTTGCATAAAGGTATGACGCTTGATCTAGTTTCTCTGCTGCAACGCTGCTTTAACTCTTCCTCTACGTCCAGCACAGATAATTCACTGGTGGTCTTAATTCAGATGGTCACAAAATGCTTGAGTTACTCAGCGAATCCGATAACTAATTTTTTTTGTATATTTATTTGCCAGGCATGCCTTCTGTGTTAAAAAAAGGCATAGATAGAGTGGATGCGGAAAAGATGTTTCCACTGTTGTTTGAGTCTTCGACCTGAGGTCATAGCTCAGAATTAAAGGAAGTGAGGAGGAACACAATCTGTGATTCCCGAGTCATCTTAGTGTGGTTCATTTTTTTATTTTTTTTATCTTTTTATTTTTTTATGCTTTTTAAAAATATATACTTTTATTAAAAGCATATGTTTTTTTAAAGAAAAGATATGAAGAAAGAAAGAGATAAGAGAAACGATAAACTAATAGAAAGAATGAAAACAAGAAAAAAGGAGATTACAAATATAAAGATACAGTGGCTTGCAAAAGTTTTCATACCCCTTGAACTTTTCCACATTTTGTCACGTTACAACCACAGACGGAAATGTATTTTATTGGGATTTTTTCTGATAGACCAACACAAAGTGGCGCATAACTGTGAAGTGGAAGGAAAATGATACATGGTTTCCAAATTTTTTTAACAAATAAAAAACTGAAAATTGTGGCGTACAAAAGTATTCAGCCCCCTTTACTCTCATACCCCTAAATAAAATCCAGTGCAACCAATTGCCTTCAGAAGTCACCTAATTAGTAAATATAGTCCACTTGTGTGTAATCTAATATCAGTATAAATACAGCTGTTCTGTGAAGGCATCAGAGGTTTGTTAGAGAACGTTAGTGAACAAACAGCATCATGAAGCTCAAGGAACACACCAGACAGGTCAGGGATAAAGTTGTGGATAAGTTTAAAGCAGGGTTAAGTTATAAAAATATATCCCAACCTTTGAACATCTCACGGAGCACTGTTCAATCCATCATCCGAAAATGAAAAGAGTATGGCACAACTGCAAACCTACCAAGACATGGCCGTCCACCTAATCTGACAGGCCGGGCAAGGAGAGCATTGATCAGAGAAGCAGTCACGAGGCCCATGGTAACTCTGGAGGAGCTGCAGAGATCCACAGCTCAGGTAGGAGAATCTGTCCACAGGACAACTATTAGTCGTGCACTCCACAAATTGGGCCTTTATGGAAGATTGGCAAGAAGAAAGTAATTGTTAAAACAAAGCCAAAGGCAGTCCCGTTTGCAGTTTGCCACAAGCCATGTGGGGGACACAGCAAACATGTGGAGGAAGGTGCTCTGGTCTGATGAGACCAAAATGGAAGTTCTTGGCCTAAATGCAAAACGCTATGTGTGGCGGAAAACTAACACTGCACATCACCCTGAATACACCATCCCCACTGTGAACCATGGTGGTGGCAGCATCATGCTGTGGGGATGCTTTTCTTCAGCAGGGATAGGGAAGCTGGTCAGAGTTGATGGGAAGATGGATGGAGCCAAATACAGAGCAATCTTGGAAGAAAACCTGTTAGAGTCAGCAAAAGACTTGAGACTGGGACGGAGGTTCACCTTCCAGCAGGACAACGACCCTAAACATACAGCCAGAGCTACAATGGAATGGTTTAGATCAAAACATATTCATGTGTTCGAATGGCCCAGTCAAAGTCCAGACCTAAATCCAATTGAGAATCTCTGGCAAGACTTGAAAATTGCTGTTCACAAACGCTCTCCATCCAATCTGACTGAGCTTGAGCAATTTTGCAAAGAATGGGCAAAATGTTCAGTCTATAGATGTGCAAAGCTGGTAGAGACATACCCCAAAAGACTTGCAGCTGTTATTGCAGCGAAAGGTGGTTCTACAATGTATTGACTCAGGGGGGGGGGGGCTGAATACGTTTGCACGCCACACTTTTCAGTTTTTTTATTTGTAATAAAATTTGGAAACCATGTATCATTTTCCTTCCACTTCACAATTATGCACCACTTTGTGTTGGTCTATCATATAAAATCCCAATAAAATACATTTACGTTTGTGGTTGTAACGTGACAAAATGTGGAAAAGTTCAAGGGGTATGAAAACTTTTGCAAGCCACTGTATGTGGTTCATTATTATGCAGGTTTCAGAACGACAATTTTGTTGTGCACGAAGGAAGTTTAGCACCACCTTCTCAAGGGCAATTAATGATGTGCATTAAATGCTGGCCTTGTCAGTGAATCCGGTTCCAGAAAATAGAATTGAAAAAATGATGTGATCCCCGAACCCATTGATTCAGCCAATAAGGCTTATTTTGTTGAGTTTTGGGGTGATTAAGTTATTGTTTTATCCCTGCTTCACTAAGAGCCTCATTATGGGCAATTTCACAAATCCCTGGAGGCCAGATTAGATGGGGTACAAGAAAGGTTTTATACTGAAGATGGATACAAAATGCAAGAGTAACTTAGGGGTCAAGCAGCATCTCTGGAGAAAAATAATAGGTGATGTTTCGGGTTGAGACCCTTCTCTTATACAGTTTGATTTTGCTCGTCATTATGATCAGCAGAAAATATTCCATCCAATCCCATGAGATTGCTGCATATATACCATTGTCGCTCCAGTTCCTCCAGTACTTTTGTATTTTGTTCAACATTTCAACATCCACAATTCCTTGTGGCTCTAACTTTGTCTCCATGGTTCTCACGTTTCACAAATGTTTAACCCCTGTTGTAATCCTATTTGTCTTTCTGTGGGTTTCCCCATTTTATAGCTTGTCTGCCATCTTTGTTTTTGTGTGTTTTCTCACTTCCTCATTTAGCTTCTGTTGCCGTTCAACGTTTCTGACAGTTTGCTCCTAGTTCTGTTCGTTCTTCCCTGGGCATTGCTCTCTTGTAATTCTCTATCTCTCCCTCTGTTGCACGTTGAGTGTTTCGGCTCCGTTCATGATCTCATGAATCTAACCGCGCCAGTTTCAATCTCATCGAATTATTTGGGCATTACGACTACCGCACTAACATCTGAATACGAGGCATTATTACCCAAGCTGAATGAAATAGTAACCAGAAAGACATTTAAAAGATGAGTGGAGTATGGAAAAGTGAAAACAAAAATATAGCGAAATGTCCAAAGAAATATCATAGTGTTCACACCTAAAACTGTCACTGTGCATGAAGGCGAAGCTAAGGAAGATGACGAAAGCTTAGTCGGTTAGATTTTAACTAGTGTTCAATAAGAGAGGGAAGGAATTCCAGAAGTTGGTGACTTGACAGTGGATAGAATGCGCCAAGAATGAAGCTTAAATTGTGGGTGTTCAAGAGGCCAAGGATGACGGTTTCTGGAGGGATTATAGGGCTGATAGAAATTGCAGGCAAGCAGGGGCTAAGTCGTCATGGAACATAAAAGTACTTAAAAAATGCTCAAAATACTTTGTCCATTTAGCGAGGCGAGGTTTAGATCGTTCGACTCAATGTGGTTTGGACCCTGTCTGCAGATGCTGTAGTATTCTATCTCCATTGTGGTCCCATGCCACACTTGGTGTGAATAAAAATGTGCGCGTGATTCTCAGAAATGATACCAACGCATTGTACAGAACAACCAGTTTTACCAGACGATAGCCGTGTCTATAACCCTGTGAAAGAAGCCCTCCCACGGCAAGTCCTCCAGCACAAAGCTTCAGCCATGATAGTGAACTCTGTATTACCGTGAAGTACTCTCCCTGCAGAGTTCACAAGACAGAGATGACCATAACACGCAGAAGTCTGCAGCCCTTGCTCTGCGTGTCTTGTGGTACAAAGGCCACTAAACATGAGAAAATTCATGTTATGATACTTCATAGCACATAATCTCTTTTACCAGGCATTTCAGAATTTATACAGCACCAAAACTCTATCCCAGTGCCAAGACAGTGCATGTCTGTAAACTGCCTTGTACTCCAAAACAAACCTCTGCACTATTCGTTGCACCATGTGTTACAAGCCTGAGTCACATAAACACAAGATCTAAACACACGGTCCACTGACATTCTTTCCTTTCAAGCCACAGAGACATTTACGTGAACTGGATGCCAGTGGAGGAGAGCAAAATCGAAAGGCACAGCTCACCACGATAGACGATAAGATAAAATTCAACCCCAATCTGGATACTGCAGGGGCAAGAACAAAGGAGGGAAAGGAACTCTCTGCCCACCATTTACTGTCTGATACATGAAATCTAACCACCAGGTTGAATTACACCTTGAATTGCACCTCCGACTTTTGTGCTGAACTGCTTGCTGCAATACTTAGAGCTGACCAGAATACTTAGAGCTGGTTTGTTGGGGGGAGAGTACTGGAACTTGTTTCCAACCAGATCATTGTTTACAAGGCCAAGGCAAATGGGAGAAATTCAAGTAGGAAATGTTGGAAATACACAGCAAGACCATAATTTCTAAGGAGGGAACTCAGTGAAATAGAGACATGGAGGTGATGCCATGGCTTCCATCGTGGACTTTAACATCAAATGAGCCTGCGATCCATTGCTGAGGATCGCCTGTGAAGGAGCTCCAACCGCGGGGCCTGTGGACTTTAACAGCGTGAAGCCTGCGGTCTCCAGTAAGCAGAGACCGACTCGAGAGCTCCATGCCGTGGAGAGTTCCAATCCGTGCCGACCCCGGAGTTTTGATCATCCCGACGCGAGGGCTTCGGACATCAGACCGTCGGCAGTGGCGACTGCAGAGGGTTCAACAGCCCCGACCACGGGTGAACAAAGGAGGAAGATGATTGAACGTTATTACCTTCCATCACAGTGAGGATGATTATGTTAATTTTTATTTTATGTGGCTGTGCGTATTGTTACATTTCACTTAGTATGGCTGTATGGTAACTCAAATATCACTGTACCTCAATAAGTGCATGTGACAATAAATGTGAACTTGAACTCAATCTCAGTGGGCTGAAGGAATGGTTTCCACGCTGTATCTCTAAACTAAGGAGAGTAGAGGTAAAGGTAAATTCAGATGCCATGATCTTACTGAGCACCGAGCAAGCAACAGCACCGTGAAGCAAACCACTGTTACATTAAGTCTTGTGGTCGTGTTGATTAAGAGCTGTCAGCCGCTGTGTATTTCCACCATTTCCTGTTTGTTTCAGCTATAGTGCAATGTGCATGAAGTTAGATTTGATTTAATTGTTGAAGTAAACTTTTTTTTAAACAAAGCTATTTAACTGTGCGAGGCTGTTTCTTCGCCAACCCAAAGCATTTCAGTGTGGCTTTCAACAAAATGTGCCAATCGATTGTACAAAGAGCACCCAGCAACAACACTGTTCTGGGAATTCTTTAAGGTATATTGCTCTGGAGTGATGGAATATCAGTGGAACAACTACTGTTTGGTCAAGATAGACACAAAATGCTGTAGCAACTCAGCAGGACATGCAGTATCACTGGAGAGAAGGAATGGGTGATGTTTCAGGTCGAGATCCTTCTTCAGACTGTTTGGTGAAATTCACTGTTTGGTCAAATTTTCCCTGCGACTTGGAGCCAAAGCCATGGTAGCAAATTTTAGCCTTCAGATTTGGAGAAGGAGGCTCTCACACCACCAAATTGTCTTCAGAGCAACTCTACACAATGCACAGGAAATTATATCATCATACATATTCTCAAAATCAAATTGGGTCTGCGAGGCTAAATCTTGAATGGTACAACCTCGTCAAATGTCAACATTGGCATGATTTAACACCGAAATACAGCAACTGTATATATACATAGAAATATAGAAACATAGAAAATAGGTGCAGGAGGAGGCCATTCGGCCCTTCGAGGCAGCTCCGCCAGTCATTGTGATCATGGCTGATCATTTGCTATCAATAACCCGTGCCTGCCTTCTCCCCATATCCCCTGACTCCACTAGCCCCTAGAGCTCTATCCAACTCTCTCTTAAATCCTTCCAGTGATTTGGCCTCCACTGCCCTCTGTGGCAGGGAATTCCATAAATTCACAACTCTCTGGGTGAAAAACATTTAAATGACCTCCCCTTTATTCTAAGACTGTGGCCCCTGGTTCTGGACTCACCCAACATTGGGAACAGTTTTCCTGCATCTAGCTTGTCCAGTCTTTTTATAATTGTACATGTTTCTATAAGATCCCCCCTCATCCTTCTAAACTACTGTGAATACAAGCCTAGTCCTTACAATCTTTCCTCATATGACACTCCCGCCATCCCAGAGATCAATCTCATGAACCTACGCTGCACTGCCTCAATCACAAGGATGTCCTTCCTCAAATTAGGAGACCAAAACTGTACAAAATACTCCAGATGTGGTATCACCAGAGCCCTATACAACTGCAGAAGAACCTTTTTACTCCTATACTGAAATCCTCTTGTTATGAAAGCCAATATTCCATTAGCTTTCTTCACTGCCTGCTATACCTGCATGCTAACTTTCAGTGACCAGTGTACAAGGACACCCAAGTCTCGCTGTACCTCCCCCTTACCTAACCTAACCCCATTGAGATAATAATCTGCCCCCTTGTTTTTGCCGCCAAAGTGGATAACCTCACATTTATCTATATTATATTGCATCTGTCACGCATCTGCCCACTCGCTCTACCTGTCCAGGTCCCCCTGCAACCTCCTAACATCCTCTTCACAGTTCACACTGCCACCCAGCGTTGTGTCATCCGCAAACCTCCTAGTGTTGCTCCTAATTCCCTTTTCCAAATCATTAATATATATGGTAACTGAATAACAATACAATTAAAAATATATATATTAAAAAAAAATAATGGAACATTGTAAAAACCATTGAAGTTTTAGGCATCTGCATTGTTAACCATGGATTAAAGAAATGTTATCAGGCAACCGAACTATCCTATCAACAGGCGATCCTCAGCTACCATCTACATAATTGGAGACCCATGGACTATCTTTAATCAGACTTTATGTTGCACTAAATGTTATCCCCTTTATATCATGTATCTGTATACTGTGGATGGCTTGATTATCTTCATGTGGTCTTTTTGCTGGCTGGTTGGCACGCAAAATAGCTTTTCATTGTACCCCAGTACACGAGACAATCAACGAAACTCACTTACAGAAAGAAGTGACAAACATGCATCACAATGCCTCTCTCTGATCTTCCGTCTTCTACTCTTGTGTAAAGAAAGGTCAAGGTAGATAGGGTCCCCTCAAACAGACCGAAGGGAGAATTTATTGAGTGAAATAAAGCAAATACATTGCGAATCCTATCGAGGAAATAGGCATGGTAGAAATACTAAAGAACCATGTCAAGTGAGAAAGGAGGATATTGTATTCATAAAAACATATACGGAAGGTGTGTTCATAAGACATAGGAGCATAATTAGGCCATTAGGCCATTCGGCCCATCGGGTCTACTCTGCCATTCAATCGTGGCGGATAACCCGACACCCATACTAATCAACCTATCAATCTCCAGCTTAAACATATGCACTGACGTGGCCTCTATGTCTTCTGTGGCACTGAATTACACAGATTCATCATCCTCTGACTAAAGAAATTCTTTCTCATCTCTTCCTAAAGGCCCATTCTTTTTGACGAGCCTGATCACCAATAAATTCTAAGGATCTAAACCACATAGTTTTAAAATAGGTGACCTATCAATAGCGGATGCTCCACTTACTGCTCTTCTAAATTTTATAGATTGAGATTTTCTGCGAATGGAATCCTGCTGATTGTGAATCCATTATTTAAGAATGGAGGGAGAAACCAACCAACTGTTAACTTGATGCTAATATCTGAAAAATTGCAAGAATGTGTAAAGATATATCAGGACATCATGGAATATGCTTCAGCAAAGTAAACACATATACAAATGGAAAATTACACTTGACTAACCTATTGAGAATGTGACTGGCACAACAGATAATGGGGAACTAATGAATGCGGCTTATATGGTTTACAGAAGGCTTTGAACAAGGCCCCGTACAGATAACTGGTCAACAAGTTGAGCACACAAGGAATTGAAGGTTCTATGGGCAGACAATTGGTTAATGGATAAAAAGCAGAAAGTTAGAAAAACAAACTGATCTTTCTCAGATTGGCAAACTGCAGCGAGTGGGATACCGCCTGGATCCATAGACTGCAGAGAAGATTTGGTAGACTGGTTCAGTATAAGGCAAGGTTGAGCAGAATAGGTCAATGTTATTTAGAATTTAATAGAATGAGGGGTGATCTCATTTAAATTTACAAAATTCTTATAGTGCTCGGCAATGTAGATGCACAGATGAATCTGGAACCAGGAGTCACTGTTTCAGAATCATGGATTGAGATAAAGAAAGATTTATCTGCTGAGATGTTGGAATCCTTCTATGTCGGAGCCCTGTGGATGTTCAGTCAGTGAATTCAATCAAAAGGCAAATCAATAGGTACTCATTATGCTGTACAAACAAGGCCCTGACATGTGGTCGAACAGGTAAATGCATCTATTAGAAACAAATCCAGCTTTCGTCCCTCTCCACGACACCAGGCCCTGAACCGGCTCTGCTGGTGATCTGACTAACCTCAACTCCTACCTCAACTCCTACTCAACTCAACTCAACTCCAACAACCTCTTTCCCCTACACCAATTTACCAAGAATCTATCTGTCTCCGTCTTAAAAATAATCACAAGCTCTCCAGTCTGGAGAACAAATGGTCAAAGACCTCTGAAGAAGGGTCTCGACCCGAAGCGTCGCCCATTCCATCTCTCCAGAGCTGCTACCTGTTCCGCTTAGTTACTGTCCAGCTTTTTATGTCTATCTTAAAAGAAAATCGCCTGCTCTTGTCTAAAGTGGATGACCCCTTACTTTAAAAGCATGAACCATAGCTCCCCTACAAGAGGAGACGTTCTCTACAAATCTATCTATGAAAACTACTTAGGAGCATGTCATCCCTGAAACATGCGAAACGCAGCAGTGAATTAGCAGATAGCAAGGTCACAAACACAGTAAAGAGAAAACAGGCAATTTATTTTGAGTGCTGCAGGTTGAATAATAATTCTCGATCCGAAAGGAATCCAATGATGTTCTTTGAAATACTGTCATTGACAATCTTCAACTTCCACCTGAATCCATTTATAATCCAGTAAAATAATAGTTGAATACAGGAAATACAGAAACCCTCAGTGGGTCAGGCAGCATCTGTGGAAAGAGAAACAGGTTGCAGGTGAAATTCCTTCTTGAGAAAGAAAGTTTGTTTTAAATTTCAAAGAGGGTGAGGGGGTGGGATGAATAGGACAAAGGAAATATCTATGGTACAGTGATGCCAGGATATTTTGTGGGTATGACCTTCAGCTTAAACCAGTGCTTGATAGGTTCATGAGAATTGTTGGAGAGAGTGGGAAAAAAACCTAAGGGGACATGTAATAGCTGCGAATACCATCAGAGCTGTAGGAAATGTACAGCAGATGAGGCACTGCCAATGCAGAGAGACATTTTGCAGAAGGGTAATATTATTTCCGTCCAAAAAAGGACACAAAGTGCTGGAGTAACTCAGCCAATGAGACGGCACTTCCGGAGAACATGGTTAGGTGACATTTCCGTTCCTCAGACTGTCCATCATGCATCATAGATGCTGTTTTCAAGCAACTAAATGAGTGGAATTCATTGTGTCGCTTTGTGGTTGTGAAGATTTTGTTCTTATTTGGAGTTCACGATTCTCGTTTAATTTTCCACGAAAACCGAAGCATCCATATTGCTACTTTCACAAAGAAAGTTTATATTTATTTGGAGAAATGGTCTAAAAAGTGAAACAAGAGTTTGCCATTGTGGAGGTGAAGTGAAACATCAGTCAAGATCTTATTGTGCAGTGGAGCAGGAACAAGGGATTGAATACCCTTTTCATGCTTTTATTTTGGCTGTTTTTGTTTTAAATGACCTCACGGTTGTATCGGTGAAAAAATAAATAAAAAGCAGAAATGGAAAACTGTTAAATTTATATATAATCAAGGTGTGAAATCAGCTGCCATCAAGAACAGTCAGGACCAGATTCAGCAAGATTGTGTTGAGATAGCAGCATCATGAAATATTTGAAGGATAGCACAATGTCAGGGTGTAACAGGGGCGCAGCAGTGGAGTTGCTGCCTTACAGCACCAGAGATCTGTTTTCGAACGTGACTATGGTGCTGTCTGTACAGAGTGTGTACATTCTCCGTGACCATAGAAACATAGAAAATACGTGCAGGAGGCCATTTTGCCGTTCGAGCCAGCACCGCCATTCATTGAGATCATGGCTGATCATCCACAATCAGTAACCCCATAACCCTTGATTCCGTTAGCCCCTAGAGATCTATCAAACTATCTTTTAAATTCATCCAGTGAATTGGCCTCCACTGCCTTATGTGGCAGAGAATTCCACAAATTCACAACTCTCTGGGTGAAAACGGTTTTTCTCATCTCAGTTTTAAATGGCCTCCACTTTATTCTTAGACTGTGACCCCTGGTTCTGGACTCCCCCAACATTGGGAACATTTTTCCTGCATCTAGCTTGTCCAGTCCTTTTATAAATGCATATGTTTCTATGATACCCACTCATCCTTCTAAATACTAGTGAATACAAGCCCAATCTTTCCGATCTTTCTTCATTTCACAGTCCCGCCATCGCGGGGATCAAATCAGAAGACTAAAACTGCACACAATACTCCAGATATGGTCTCAACAAGGCCCCGCACAATGGCAGAAGGACCTCTTTACTCCTATTATTTACACCTAATTCTTCTGAACTCCAGCAAGTGCAGGCCCCGTGTCATCAAACACTCATCATAGGTTAACCCACTCATTCCTGGGATCATTCTTGTAAACCTCTTCTGGACCCTCTCCAGGGCCAGTACATCCTTCCTCAGATATGCTGCCCAAAATTGCTCACCACACCCCAAATGTGGCCTGACCAGTGCCTTATAGAGCCTCAGCATTACAGTCTGCTCCTTCATTCAATCAAGGCTAATCTATCTTTCCTTCTCAACCCTCCTGCCTTCTCCCCGTAACCATTGATACCCTTACTATTCAAGACCCTATGAATATCTGCTGTAAAAATACCCAAAGACGCCCTCCAGATTCATCTGTCACAATAAATTCCACCGACTCACCGCCCTCTGGCTAAATAAATTCCCCTTCGTCTCATTTCTAAAGATACATCATTTTAGTCTGAGGCTGTTCCCTCTGGTCCAAGCCTCTTCCACTACTGGAAACATCCTCTCCACATCCACGATATTCAAGCCTTTCACTGTTCGGAAAGTATCAATTAGATCCCCTTCATCGTTCGGAACTCGAGCGAGTCAAGTCCCATAGCCAACAGATGCTCATTGTAGATTAACCCAGTCAACCCATGGAACATTCTCGTAAACCCCATCTGGTAAACAGGCCCGTCGGCCCACCTTCGATCTGCTCTCTCTAGTTCCATGTTCTGGAGCTACTGCTCCGCTGGCTGCTGCTCCACCTTCTGGTCTTTCTGAGAACGGCAAGCAAACAGAAAGGTGAAGAAAAGCGATAACATTTCTATTGTAACACCAGTCTAGTTTAGAACTGGAGAGCGAAAACAGGCCATTCGGCCCACAGAGTCCGCACTGACCAGTGATCCCCGCATAACACTATCCTACACGCACTAGGGTCAATTTACAATTTTACCAACCTAATTAGACTACAAGCCTTTGGAGTGTGGGAGGAAACCAGAGTGTGGAAGAAAACCCATGCAGGTCATGGGGAGAATGTGCAAACTCCGTACAGACAGCACCCGTGGTCAGGATCGAACCTAGGTCTCTGACGCTGTAAGGCAGCAACTCTACCGCTGCCCCACCGTGCTTTCCATTACCAATATTGAATATATAGACACAAAAAAATGTCCACGCTTTTTATTTTTAATATTTTTTTCCGATCACCCATACATTTTAATTTTGAAATTAAAAAAAAAGACTGGGGGCTTAACAGAAGTAGGCGGCCGTGATGCGAATCGAACCTACTTCTGGAACTAGGAGCAGGCTCACTTTTCTAGTTACTGCCGTATAACACCACCGCACTGCCGCCTTGTGGCGCTCCATGTATTATTCCCGTGGAAGAAATTGTACTCCTCGCATGCATTCAGAATGACCAGTGCCTGTCATGTGAAGCTGGTTTACAAAAAAAGGCACAAAGTACTGGAGTTACTCAGTGGCTCATGCACCATCTATAGAGAAGATGCATATTTTCGCGAAGGGATCCTTCCTCAAATTAATTGCAGAGAAATGAGATGAAAGGTGAGAGAGAGAAGGAACAGGGTCGCAAAGTGGCGCAGCGGTAGAGGTGCTGCCTTACAGCACCAGAGCCCCAGGTTCGATCCTGATTGCGGGTGCTGTGTACAGAGTTTGTGGGTTCTCCCTGTGACCTGCGTGGGTTCTCTCCGGGAGCTCCGGTTTCCTCCCACATTCCAATTACGTTAATTGGCATTGGTTAAAAAGAGAATATTGTCTCTAGTATGTGTAGGATAGTGTTAGTGTGCGGGGATCACTGGTCGGCGCGGACTAGGTGGGCCTAAGGTCATAAGTTATAGGAGCAGAATTATGTCACTCGACTCATCTAGTCCACTCTGCCATTCAATGATGGTTGATATATCTCTCCATCCTATACCCATTCTCCTGCCTTCTCCACTTAACCCGCACTAATCAATAATATGTCTATGCCTTGCAAATATCCATTGACTTGGCCTCCACATCCTTCTGTTCTAAGCAGGACCGGCCTTAAGCCAATTAGACCAATTGCTCCCAATTGGACCCCGCGCCTAAGGGGGGGGGGGGGGCGCGCTGGGGTAGTGGGCAACGCACTCTATCCACTCAGCAGCGACCTCAGTAAGTGAAATTCCTCATCGACAACAACACAGCCCCGCGGTTAACTCTCAATACTGTCACCGGCGCCAGTGATCGAATTGGGGGGTACGCAGGGGGACGGCGTTCCCCTATTTTTCAGTTTCCAGCTCGGGTTTACTGAGTACTGCAGAAAGATTTGAGTCGTTTATCACTTGATTCAATTGAGACGAAAACGATTTGTTAACTGCCTCTGTTCGCACTTGTTAACAGCCAGGGGGACATTGTGTCACCAATACATCGATCTGCATTCCTCAGTCAATATAATTGTGTTTTGACCCAGTATTAATGACTCCGCATTCCTTTGAATAAAATTCACGACAGAATTTCTTAAAACTTGAATAGCTCCGGCACACGGGCACGGGCTTCTTCCTGGTGTGCAGATGCAGTCATTCACCCACGTTATTTTAAGAAGGAACTGCAAATGCTGGAACAATCGAAGGTTGACAAAAATGCTGGAAAAACTCAACGGGTGAGGCAGCATTTCACCCGTTATTTAGTCATTTGTACCCGTCATTTAGGGATGTTATATTAATTTTTTAAAAGTAAGATTATGTATGTTGTTTTCTCTCTCTCCTTCAAAGTTAGTTCTTCTGTTTGCCTTTACTTCAGTTTTATTTAGTGTTATTTATCTCGTTGTGGTTCTAGCTTTTGAACGATTTAAAGGTATCGGATTTTTAAAATGCATATAAATTCATAGCATTGCCCGAGCGCCAAATCCCTTCAGCTGTACCTGTAACTGAAGCTACGGGTGGATCAGTGGACTTTGAAGATGCATTGACACGTTATTTGTATGTAGAGGGGCTACAGAGCAGGGCTCCAGACCGCGAGCTCACTGACTGAAAGATACAGACATCTCGACTGAAAATCACAGCCTTCCGATCAATTATTTTAGGATAAGCCTTTGTAGAAAACATGCTACTGTTTGCTTTGCCCATTTTCAAATATATATAATTTTGAATTCAGCATTTTATTGGTACAAGGAGACTACAAAGCTCGTAATATCTTTTTTTTTGTAACTTCCTATATTTCTACTTTTGGGTATGTATATGGCAATTATGGCTCATGGAAAATTCTCCTACACTACTAGTTATATTCGGAACAACATATTTAAATACGTGAAATTTTCGATCTTTCCCAAACCCTTAAAAAATGCCTGAAGAAGGGACCCGACCCTAAATGTCGCTTAGACATACCCTCCACAAAATGCTGGACTAACTCAGTGGGTCAGGCAGCATCTCTGGAGAGAAGGAATATGTGACATTTTGGGTCGAGACCCTTCATCGGACCCTCCATAGATCCAGCCTGACCTGCTGAGTTCTCCAGCACTTTATTTTTGCTCTTAAAATAAATTTGTGGTCCGTTGAAGAAACAACACGATAGACCACTCTGGAAGTGCAGTTTTTTCTGTACACTTCATACTGTAGCACACATCATAATACACATTGAGTGAATTAATGGGGTTAGATTCTTGATGTTTGTTTCCTATTTGTTAATTTTTTGTGCCCGATTATTTGGCGGCCAATCAACTGCTGTCTTCAAGGGGGTTGCGTCCAATCACCGACCAGCTTCCCTTAAAATTCCATTCCAATCAACAAATCGGTCTCCTCAAGTCCAATCAGCCGCTGTCTCCAAGGGCATTGTGTCAAATCACATAATGCGCTGGTTACTCGGCGGCCAATCAGACACAATTTCCGAGAGGCATTGTGACGAAACACCGACCAACTTCCCTTAAAATTCCGGTCCAATCAACAAATCGGTCTCCTCCCGTTCAATCAGCCGCTGTCTCCAAGGGGGAGATGGGAACGTGGGGTTCATTTTCCTACACACGCCATAGGTGACTGGGCAATCTGAACCCAAGCACCAAGTTGAAAGCGACCGAAGGTGCGCATTCCTTTGCCTGTTTCCATGCTTTAAAGTAAACTAAAGTTAAACCAAGTGTGGCAGGTAATAGGTGAATACAGGGTGTAGAGCTGTTTTGATGGGTAAATGGTTGAACAGAAGTCAGACATGAAAAGACAGAAGGTGTGAATGAAATGATATGGTATATTTATCTAAGATAGACACAAAATGCTGGAATAACTCAGTTGGACAGGCAGCATCTCTGGAGAGGAGGAATGGGTGATGTTTCGGGTCGAGACCCTTCTTCAGACTGAGGAGATGCTGCCTGTCCCGCTGAGTTACTTCATCTTTTTTTTGTGTCTATCTTCAGTTACTTTATTGTCATGTCGACCCAGGTTCTGTGAAAAGCATTTGATGCCCAGCTGGAAAGGGTGCAGAGAAGATTTACAACGATGCCGCTAGGACTAGATGGTCTGAGCTGTAGGCTGGGACTCTATTCCTTAGAGCGCAGGAGAATGAAGGGTGAGCTTATTGAGGTGTATATAATCCTGAGAGGAATAGATCGAGTAGACACACAGAGACTCTTCCCCAGAGTAGGTGAATCGAGGACCAGAGCATATAGGTTTAAGGTGAAGGGTAAAATATTTAATACGAATGTGAGGGGTAACATCACACACAGTGGTGGGTGTATGGAACAGGCTGCCAGAGGAGGTAGTTGTGGCAGGGACGATCCTAACATTTAAGAAACAGTTAGACAGGTACATGGATAGGACAGGTTTGAAGGTATATGGACCAAACGCTGGCAGGTGGAACTGGTGTTGCTGGGACATGTTGACCCACATGTGTGGGCAAGTGGGGCTGACGAGCCTGTTTCCACACTATCACTCTGAAGCTTTGTGGGCTATCCAGTCAGCGGAAAGACAATTTGTTAAAGGTTTTTGTGTAACCCAGCGGAAAGACAATACTTGATTACAATCGATCCATTTACAGCTTACAGATACATCTTAAGGGAATAACGTTTAGTTAATTAAGTTAAGCCAGCAAAGTACGTTCCAGGGTAGTCCAAGGGACAACAATGTGGTGGATAGTAGTTCTGCACTGCTCTCTGGTGGTGGCGGGATGGTTCTGTTGTCTGATACCGCGTCTAGTCTCCAAGGAACCCCAAAGACAGACACAAACATGCTGGAGTCACCAAGCGGGACAGGCAGCATCTCTGGAGAGAGGGAATGGGTGATGTTTCGGGTTGAGACCCTTCTTTAGACTCAGTGTCTTGCAACGAACAGACGGAGGATCAATTTGGTTCCGTCTATGTGATAAAGATCAGACTTTTAGTGATGTGTATATATATCACTAAAATATATCACAAAAAGTCTGATCCTGACCGCTTTTGGCTCGCTGTGGTGTGATTTCCGAGAGAACGCCCCCACCTACGGCCGACATTTCTGGCCACCTCGCTCAGAGCCCCCCTCCCCCTTCCTGGACCGGTGGATTTTTCCCATCGATGAAAAATCAGAGAGATATTAATGTTTTTTTTTATGTTTTGCCATTCTCTCCGCTGCCCCTGCAGGTGGGAGGGGGCAGGGACTATAAAACCCGGAAGTGGTGCACCTCAGCCTCTGCAAGATGGAGGAAGCCACGTCTCTCTGAATAACACTAAACACATGTCTACTCGACTGTGAGTGCCCTTAATATGGTTTTTAAATGAAAATATGGTTGGTTTGATGTAAAAATGCGCAGCAAATGACTGTTTGGGTGGGGTTTAGGGTTGAGGTAGAAATGCACTGCAAATGGCTGTTTCGGTGGGGTTTTGGGTTGAAGTAGAAATGCACTGCAAATGGCTGTTTCGGTGGGGTTTTGGGTTGAATTAGAAATGCACAGCAAATGGCTGTTTGGGTGGGGTTTTGGGTTGAAGTAGAAATGCACTGCAAATGGCTGTTTGGGGGGGGGGGTGAGGGTGGGTTGAAGTGGAAATGCACTGCAAATGGCTGTTTGGGGGGCTTGGGTTGAAGTGGAAATGCACTGCAAATGGCTGTTTGGGGGGGGGGGGTTGGGTTGATGCGGAAATGCACTGTAAATGGCTGTTTGGGGGGGGTTGGTTGAAGTGGAAATGCACTGCAAATGGCGGTTTGGGAGGGTTGGATTGTAGTGGAAATGCACTGCAAAAGGCTGTGGGGGGGGGGGGTGAAGTTGAAATGCACTGCAAATGGCTGTTTGGCTAAACTTGACAACTTCCTGTTTGCACTATATTGATTTTAGATAAAACGCTATCACTTACGGTTGTGATTTTTGGCCACCTTACTCAGTCCCCCTCCGCTCATCAGGTGCAAAGGATTATTCCTATCAATGAATAATACAAGTGTGAGGGATAAAGTGATTAAACACCACTATTGTAAGGATTCAGGAGAGGATTTTAACTTGTAAACAGGATTCTAGCCGATAGAGGCAGGGAGAAGATGTTGACATAGATGGGAGTGGGTTTATCACAACTGTCCTTGGGTGAGGATGGATGGCATAGTATAGCGTAGAAGGGAGGTGATAGATGGGACCCTTGTCAGTAGGGACTAGGGATGAAAGGGACCCTTGTCAGTAGAGACTAGCTTTAGTTCAGATATAAAAAAAACTGAGATAGGTCAGTTGGAGGTGAGAAAACTAGGCCAGGTCAATTGCAACTGGGCATGCTTAATGATATAAATGAATATTACTTATACGCCCCTAGTCGAGAAATTGCTCATTATCATGAACATGCTATGTATGATGTGGGAGGTACTGGGGGATGTACCCATAGACTGTGCACCTCAGTGCTCTGATTGGGAAGAGCCAGAAGGGGAGGTTCTGCCAGCAGAATTGTGTGTATAAAGGGGCTTTACTTTTCTGACTTTGGTGTGTCTCAATTGGGAGAGGCACCCGAATTCTGCAGATTCGCAAATAAAAAAGCATTTCTTGTTTCGATTATTTAGTCTCTGAGCAGTGATTGTGAGCACAAACTATATCTCACACAAGTGTTATTAGTGTTTAAAACATGTTGTGACTCTCTCTCGTGTGAATCACGCCATGAAGGCCACACCTTTTCTGGTGGGAGGATGGATTATTAAACCCAGACGTGTGGATGTGGCTCAGTCTCTGCATGATGGCGGAGAGAGAGAGGTCACAACTCTGTCTGAGCTGTGAATCAACTGAACACACTGAAAGTATACTGACCTGTGAGTGTGGTGTTTTGTGTGGTTATATGGTGGTTTTACCCTGCTTGAAATGGTATGAAACTGCATTTGAATTTGGTGGCCTTGCACTATGCATGAAATTGTATGAAACTGTATTTGAATGTGGTGTCGTTGCACCCTGCATGAAATGGAATTAAACTGCATTTGAATTTGGTGGCCTTGCACCGTCCTAGAAATGGCATGAAACTGCACTTGAATTTGGTGGCCTTGCACCCTCATTGAAATGGTATGAAACTGCAATTGAATTTGGCGGCCTTGCACCTTGCTTGAAGAGGTATGAAACTGCATTTGAATTTGGTGGCCTTGCACCCTGCTTGAAGTGGTAGGAAACTGAACCTGAAATTGGTGGCCTTGCACCATGCTTGAAGTGGTATGAAACTGCACTTGAATTTTGTGGCCTTACACGCTGCTTGAAATGGAATTTGAAGGAATAGTCGAAAGTCAATTGCCAGCCCACCAGCCGTGAGTGAGCTGCCAGCACGTCATGCGTGAGGGACTCAGCTGCCACCCCAATAATCCATTTGGCCCACAATGTCCATATTAGCCCTCTTGAGAGCAGTAGTCCCTACAGCCAACAACCCCCATACCAGCGCTCCACAAAAACGCCCCCCCCCCCCCACTAGCCACCAATATTGGAATTGGTGGAGAGGTGGAATATTGCGTCGGGGGACCAGCCCTTCCATGTGAACATGGGACCCAACGGGTCCCACTTAGTCTTGTATATAACTAAAACTCTCATCTTGTTTGTTTGTGACTCTGCGTGTGAGTGAGACCCCGGAACTACACCTAAATGGTACATGATCGCACTACGATTTTTGGACAACCTTACTCACAATTGTCATGTGGTGTGTTTTCAAAAAGTTTCGTTTAGATTGATGTTATATTTTACAGGTTATTCACATTGTTAACTTTACAAAATCCCAGTTTGAGAAAAAATTATTCCATCTGCACACTGGCAGTTACAGCTATGACGTCACAACAGGATCCAAATGCTTGCTGTCACAGAACACTGAGTCCTGCCAGTTTTAACAGTTTAAAAACAGGGAGGCTGAACAGGAGGGGGAGGGAGTGCTGGGTGAGGCAGGCGAAGTGCAATTGGATTATTCTTTAAAGTCCTGGCAGCAAGTGCAATTGTGAGGCTGAACAGGAGGGTGAAGGATGCTGGGGCATAAGGGGAAATGAGCCACTCCAGCGCAGTTGGAGGCTATGGATGAGTGCTGGAATATTGCGTTGAGGGAAAGCGTTGCGTTGGGGCAATGGGTGAGTGGTGGAATACTGCGTTAGGGGAATGGGTTGCGTTTGAGTTGGGGAACCAGGCCTCCTGTGTGACGGAACCAACGGATTCCACTTGGTCTGGTATGACAATAAAACTCTCATGACGCACCGTGTGTCCGCACCCGTTCTCAATGGATCTCCCCGTCTGCCTCAGAGGACTCGCTTTGTCTCAGCTTCGGCTTCGCATTCAGCCACGCATAGACAATATCTTGCCTACCGAGCACCTACAAGCAAGCACAATTGAGACTGTGACATACGGCTCTGTCGTGAACTGGCTCGCCGCTCCCGGTGAAGCTGCTGCCTCAAAGTGCCAGAGGCACGGGTTCGATCCTGACAGCGGGTGTTGCCTGTGCGGAGTTTGTCCGTTTCACCCTGTGACCTGCATTGGTTTTCTCCGGGTGCTCCGGTTTCCGCCCACACTCCAAAGGACGTATAGTTTGTAGGTTGATTGGCTTCAGTACAGATTGTAACTTGTCCCTATTGTGTGAAGGATAGTGCTAGTGTGCGGGGATCACTGGTCGGCGTGGACTCGGTGGGCCGAAGAGCCTGTTTTCGCGCTGTATCTCTAAAGTAAACTGAACTTTACATGCACGCAGTAATGTTACGTGGCACCATGGAATCTCGAGTATTGATTGGTCCCTAGATAGGAGGAGAATTCTGAAGAAGGGTCTCGACCCGAAACCCTAACCATTTCTTCTCTCCAGAGATGCTGCCTGACTCGCTGAGTTGCTCCAGCATTTTGTGTCTGTCTTTGGCCCCGTGACAGTTGACCCAGACGTGAATACAACGAGAATCCACAGGACGTGATTGAGGAAGGTACAAAAAGTTATTGAAAAGGGCAGATGCATGGATAAGAAATGTTTAGTTGAGTATGGCGCATAAGGGTAATTAGGAGCAGCTCAGATGGGGCCTGTTGGTCAGCGTGGACGATTTGGTCCGAGGGGACCAAATGTCTGTACTGTAAGACTCTGTGACTATGAGCTTAAGGACCTGTTTCTTTTCCCCTTGATGCCATTGGAATGCAGCACCAGTATCTAACATTGGAAACATTGAACCGCTGTAATAGCGCCACACATCATTCTCCACATTCACGAACCCCCCCCCCCCCCCCCCCCCCCTCTCCAGCCCTTTCCTCCCCCTGTCTTTTAACCATTTGTTCAGCTCTCCACGTTGTACCACTCATTAGATCACTCTTCCCCATGTGAACTATAGGCCCAGCTCTTCACCCACCCCACTCCCCTCCCTCTCTGCCCCATCCTCCTACCGCCCCCCCCCCCCCCCGTGTCCTTCTGAAGGACACAGAAAAATAAATCGACTCGAACGTTGACCACTCACATCCTCTACAGATGCTGCGTGACCCACTGAGTTACAGGAGGTTTCTCCAGCACTTTGTATTAGAAAAGTTGTCCTGAATGAGAAGAAGCCCATCAGTTAACAATTCTCTTTCACTCACTCCCGGGCTATCGTTACCATTACTAGGTAGGATACACTACAACCTTCTTTAAGCTCTGAACTACGTATTGTTGTTATTACACTATTACACAATAATTGTTATGACACTATTGTTGCCTTTTGTTTTTATGTGTACCCGTGTGTGTGTGTGTGTGTGTTTATATGTGTGCGAGTGTATGCGTGTGTGTGCGCACGTGTATGTGTGAATTTGTGTAAGTATACACACACTGAAATTACTTTTTCTCGTTTATTATGTTGTTTACAGTGTACCATGTTTACACATTCTGTTGTGCTGCTGCAAGTAAGAATTTCATTGTTCTATCTGGGACATACGACAATAAAACACCCTTGACTCTTGGATTGCGGTCGCCAATTGTTAAAATGTTTGCTATTGGTACCTTCTCTTGCTCTCCCCCGAACTGCCCGCGCGTCGATACCGTGTCTCCCGGTGAATCTTCGTTTGCATCCTCCCCGTCTCCCGAAGTATCTCTCTGTGTCCGCGCTGGTTTCACATTTACGCTCGCGTAGATGATATTTTGTCCCGGGGGCAGCTGCAAGGAAAGAGAATAGAGACGGTCAAACGCAATGTTGATATTTCAGCACCACAACAGACCTGAATTAACATTGCACAATACTCTTACAACATTACATATATATCACACCGCACTCCGAGCAGCAGAATTATGAACGTCGACAATAGACAATAGGTGCAGGAGTAGGCCATTCGGCCCTTCGAGCCCGCACCGCCATTCAATGTGATCATGGCTGATCGTCCCCAATCAGTACCCCGTTCCTCCCTTCTCCCCATATCCCCTGACTCCGCTATTTTTAAGAGCCCTATCTAGCTCTCTCTTGAAAGCATCCAGAGACCCTGCCTCCACAGACTCACCACTCCCTGTGAGAAAAAGTGTTTCCTCGTCTCCGTTCTAAATGTCTTACTCTTATTCTTAAACTGTGGCCCCTGGTTCTGAATTCCCCCAACAACGGGAACATGTTTCGTGCCTCTAGCATGTCCAAGCCCTTAACAATCTTATGCTTCAAATGTTGGGATAAACAGGACAATGCAGAACAATATTTCTACCCTGAGTATTTTTTCACGGTTTCATTTAAACTTCGCACAGTATTTACATCTCAACACCATCACGGCGCAGTGGTGCAGCTGGTGAAACCACTGCCTCACATCGCCAGGGACGCAGGTGCGATTCTGACCCAGGGTGCTGTCTGCGTGTGGAGTTTGTACGTTCTCCCTGTGATGGCGTGTTGTGTTTTCTCCAAGTGTTCCCGTTTCCTCCTACATTCCATGTGACCCTCTGTAGAGTAGGGAAGCGGTACACATACCCCGGTTTGCATTTGCAAATTCCTCGCAGTCAATATCACCAACAACTTCTCCTGTACCAGCCATATTGAAGCAACGACCAACAAGGCACACCGACGCCTTTACTTCCTTAGAAGGCGTAGGAAGTTTCCACTATAACTCTCACTAACTTCTACAAATGCACCATAGAAAACATTTTATCAGGATGCATCGCAGCCTGGTTTGTAAACATCTCCATCCAGGACCATAAGAAATTGCCGCGAATTGCCGACACAGCCCAGGCCATCACACAAACCAACCTCCCTTCTATTGATTACAGTAGCATAATCAAAGACGAGTCGCACCCTGGCCATTCCCTCTTAACCCCTCTCCCATCAGGCAAAAGTGTGCAAATGCACACCTCCAGAATCACCCTCCCCCCCCCCCAGGCTTGAAGGACCGAATGGCCTACTTCTACACCTATTTTCTATGTTTCGATCGCAAATGGATTAATTGCAATCATGTATTGATTTTCTGCTGACTGGTTTGCACTCAACAAAAAAGCTTTTCACTGCGCCTCGGTACACGTGACAATAAACTAAACTGAACGTAGCTAACTGTGTAGGTTAGAACTAGCGTGAATGGATGATCGCTGATCGGCATGGTCTCGGTGAGTGGAAGGGCATGTTTCCTGCCATGATGTATCTCTTAAAGCACTAGCTTGGTAAACTGAACGAGCTCAAAGGACGAAGTGAAAATGACAAGTACCTCGCTGTTCGATCGACGAACAAAGTCAGAGGACCCATCAAAGCAGATCGAATTCGTACAGGCGCCTGAAAATGGAAAACATAGAAAATGGGTGCAGAATTATGACATTCGACCCTTTGAGCCAGCGGCCATTCATACGATCTTGGCTGATCATCCAAAATCATCAGTACCCTGGTCCTGCTTTCTCCCCATATCCCTTGCTTCCATTAGCCCCAAGAGCGATATCTAACTCTATTGAAAACATCTATTGAATTGGTCTCCACTGCCTTAGGTGGCAGAGAATTCCACAGATTCACAACTTTCTGGGTTTTTCCTCGTCTCGATCCCAAATGACCCACCCCTTATCCTTCAACTGTGACCCCTGTTTCTGGTCTCCCCCAACATCGGGAACATTTTTTCCCGTATCTAGCCTGTCCAACACCTTAAGAATGTTATTTGTTTCTATAAGATCCCCCCCTTACCCTTCTAAATTCCAGTGAATATTAGCCCAGTCGATCCATTCTTTCATCATATGCCAGTCCCACCATCCCGGGAATTAACCTGGTGAACCTACGTTCCACTCCTTCAACAGCAAGAATGTCTTTCCTCAAATTAGGAGACCAAACCTGCACACAAACTCTGTTGTGCTCTCACTGGGACCATGTACAACTACAGGCGGGTCTCCCTGCTCCTATCCTTCAGTCCTCTCGCTATGAAGGCCAACGCGCCATTTGCTTTCTTCACTGCCTACTGTACCTGTATGCCTGATTTACAAGGACGCCCAAGTCTCGTTGCACCCCCCACCCCCCACCCCCATTTTCCTAATCTAACACCATTCAGGTAATAACCGCCTTCTTGTTCTTGCCACCAAAGTGGATAACCTCATATTTATCCACATTATATTGCATCTGCTAATCATCTGCCCACTCACCAAACCTATCCAAGTCACACTTCAGCCTCAAAGCATCCTCCTCGCAGCTTACCCTGCCACCCAGCTTTGTGTCATCCGCAAGCTTGGAGATGTTACTTTTAAGTCCTTCGACTAAATCGTTTATAATTTGTAAATAACTAGGGTCCCAGCACTGAGCCTTGCGGCACCCTAGTAATCACCACCTGCCATTCTGAAAAGGGACCCGTTAATTCGTACTCTTTGCATCCTGTCTTCCAACCAGCTCCCTATCCATGTCAATGCCTTACCTCCAATACCATGTGCTCTAATATTGCACAACATTCTCTTGTGTGGGATTGGAATGGAACTGAAACACAAGCGAACTCTTTAAAATTAACCACGCTGGACATTCATATATCAGGGCGGCACGGTTGCTCAGCGGTAGATTTGCTTCCTCAAGGCGCCAAAAAACCGGGTTCGATCCTTACTATGGGTGCTGTTTGTATGGAGTTTGTAAGTTCTCCCCGTGAGCTGCGTGGGTTTTCTCCGGATGCTCCAGTTTCCTCCACAGTCCAAAGAAACTAAAGGTTTGTTGGATAATTGGCTTGGTATAATTATAACTTACCCCTATGTAGTCTATATAGGGTAGTGCTCGTGTACGGGGATCGCTGGTCGGCGTGGACTCAGTGGGCCGAAGGGCCTGTTTCCGCGCTGTATCTCTAAACTGAATCTGTAACCGTTAGATCAATTCATCTCGGCACATCGAAATCAACTCGTTTATATTGTAATGAACAGGGGCTGGGCTCAGAACAACGATTTACGATTTCAGGGGTACACAAAAAGCTGGAGAAACTCAGCGGGTGCAGCAGCATCTAAGGAGCGAAGGAGATAGGCGACGTTTCAGACAGAAGGGTCTCGACCCGAAACGCCGCCTATCTCCTTCGCTCCTTAGATGCTGCTGCACCTGCTGAGTTTCTCCAGCTTTTAGTGTAACCCTCGATTCTCCAGCATCTGCAGTTCCTTCTTTAACGATTTACGATTTCATTTGCGTACATTAAATTGTGATCAATGATTTCAGATTATAGTGAAATAGATTAGATTTAATCAGCTGTTTTGTGTTAAAGAAAGTTAGAATTAAGTTAGTGTTTCGATGTTCAAATGAAATGAACATCAGACTGCGATTCGTGAAGCAAATCTGCATGTAATCAGAGAAGATTGTAATCAGTGGTAATTAAATAACAATTAGACACCCCATTCGTTTTAGATGATATAATGGAAATTAGAATGAAATTGATTATTTCGTTTTGCAATTGCTGATTTGCGAGGCAGGATGGTAGATTACATTAAAACAGATAAAATCCCCATAATTCAGAATGTTACATGGGACACGAGTCATACAGCATGAAAACAGGCCCTTCGGCCCAACTTGCCCACACGGATCAACATGACCCATCTACACTGGACCCATTTCCTGCGTTTGGCCCTGTCTGAAGAAGGGTCTCGACCCGAAACGTCACCCATTCCTTCTATTCAGAGCTGCCTGTCCCGCTGAGTTACTCACTGAGTTACTCCAATATTTCGTGTACCTCTAAACCAATCCTATCCATGTACCTGTCTAAATGTTCAACTTTGCGATCGTACCTTTGGAGATACAGCGCGAAAACAGCCCCACCGAGTCCGCACCGACCAGCGATCTCCGCACATGCGGGGCAATTTGCATTTATACCAAGCCAATTAATTTACAAACATGTCCGTCTTCGTAGTGTGAGAGGAAACCGAAGATCTCGGAGTAAACCCACGCGGTCACGGGGAGAGCGTACAAACGCTGTACAGACAGCACCCGTAGTGGGGATTTGTATAAGACGTTGGTGAGGCCGCATTTAGAATATCGTGCTCAGTTCTGGCCACCATGTTATACAAAAGAAATGGTCAATCTAGAAAAGGCGCAGAGAAGATTTACAAGGACGTTGCCAGGGCTAGAACTCAGGGTTGGGACTCTATTCCTTGGAGCGCAGGAGGATGAAGGGTGATTTTATTGAGGTGTATAAAATCATGAGCGGAACATATCGGGTAGGTGCACAGAGCCTCTTGACCAGTGTATGGGAATCGTGGACCAGAGGGACATAGGTTTAAGGATAATGGGTAAAGATTTAATAGAAATCTGAAGGGTAGCGTTTTCACACAAAGGGCGGTGGGTGTGTGAAAAAAATGCCAGAGGTGGTAGTTGAGGCAGGGGTTATATCAACGTTTAAGAAACAGTCAGGCAGGTACATGGATTTGGACAGGCTTTGGAGGGATGTGGATCAAACGCGAGCAGGTAGGGCTAGTGTAGATGGGGCATGTTGGGCGGTGTGGACAAGTTGGGCTGAACGACAAGTTTCCACAATATATCACTCCATTACTCTATAACTCAATGACCCTATGACTTCTATCAAGTCTCCCCTCAAACTCCGATGTTTCAAGAAATATTCTTGAGAGAACTCAACTCACACGGTGCGCTGGCATCTGAAAAGCACGGGCAGTTACCAATCATCGAGTAATCCTTTGACCGGCCCCTTGCCCGGTATCAAAGGAACACCTCTGGAAGGCGCTCAGTCACTTACCGATCCGATTTTTAACCAGGTACAGGCAGGACAAGGCGGCGATCCCGAACACAAGTCCCAGCGCGGCGGCGATCAACATGTCACTTCCAGAGAGCGAGGGGCAATTCGCTCCGCTGTCATCGTCTATCAGAAAGAGTTGTTACAACACGGGTCGCCGGTAAACCTCTACATTTGGTCTGTTGACCGTTGGCCAGGGTTCATATGTGTGAAACATGCCCAGAGTATTGTGAGGGGTCCTACTGGGAAATTGTCACAGTGGCGTATCGGTAGAGTTGTTGCATCACAGAGCCAGAACTAGTGCACGGAGTGATCGCTGGTCGGTGCAGACTCGACACCGGGAAAGGATGCAATATGAATCTGAGGGGTAACGTTTTCACACAAAGGGTGGTGGGTGTATGGAACAAGCTGCCGGAGGAGGTAGTTGAGGCAGGTACTATCGCAACGTTTAAGAAACTATTAGACAGGTACATGGATAGGACATTTTGGAAGGATATGGACCAAGCACATAGAAACATAGAAAATAGATGCAGGAGGATGCCACTCGGCCCTTCGAGCCAGCACTGCCATTCATTGTGATCGTGGCTGATCGTCCGCTATCAATAACCCGTGCCTGCTTTCTCCCCATATCCCTTGACTCCACTAGCCCCCAGAGCTCTGTGTAACTCTCTCGTAAACCCATCCAGTAACTTGACCTCCACTGCCCTCTGTGGCAGGGAATTCCACAAATTCACAACTCTCTGGGTGAAAAGGTTTTTTCTCACCTCAGTCTTAAATGACCTCCCCTTCATTCTAAGACTGTGGCCCCTGGTTCAGGACTCGCCCAACATTGGGAACATTTTTCCTGCATCTAGCTTGTCCAGTCACTTTATAATTGTATATGTTTCTATAAGACCCCCCCCCCTCCATCCTTCCAAACACCAGTGAATACAAGCCAAGTCTTTTCAATCTTTCCTCATATGACAGTCCCGCCATCCCAGGGATCATTCTCGTGAACCTACGCTGCACTGCCTCAATCACAAGGATGTCCTTCCTCAAATTAGGAGACCAAAACTGGACACAATACTCCAGATGTGGTCTCAGCAGAGCCCTATACAACTGAAGAAGAACCTCTTTACTCCTATACTGAAATCCTCTTGTTATGAAGGCCAACATTCCATTAGCTTTCTTCACTGCCTGCTGTACCTGCACGCCAACTTTATGTGACCGGTGTGCAAGGACGTCCAGGTCTCGCTGCACCTCCTCTCCCTTACCTAACCTAACCCCATTGAGATAATAATCTGCCCCCTTGTTTTTGCCGCCAAAGTGGATAATCTCACATTTATCTATATTATACTGCATCTGCCACGCATCTGCCCACTCACTCAACCTGTCCAGGTCACCCTGCAACCTCCTAACATCCTCGTCACAGTTCACACTGCCACCCAGCTTTGTGTCATCCGTAAACTTGCTAGTGTTGCTGCTAATTCCCTCTTCCAAATTATTAGTATATATGGTAAACTGTTGCGGCCCCAGCACCGAGCCTTGCGGCACACCACTCGCCATTGCCTGCCATTCTGAAAAGGACCCCTTCACTCCTGCTCTTTGCTTCCGGTCTGCCAACCATTTTTCTATACATGTCAACACCCTAACCCCAATACCATAGGTTAGGTTTAAAGGGATATGGGCCGAACGCGGGCAGGTAGGACATATTGGTCGGTGTGGGGAAATTGGGCCGAAGGGTCTGTTTCCACGTTGTGTGACTCTGACTTTGACAATCTCCGGTGAACTTTGCTCCTCTGAATGAAAAGCTGGGCCCTCTAGTCTTTGATATTTCCACCCTGGAAAATGGTTCTGACTGTCCACCCCCTCTATGCCTATCATAATGTTGCATACTTCCATCAGGTCTAGTCGAATGTAGAGCCATGGACACGATTTACTAGCGAGGACGGTGGTTGAAGGCTCCGCTATTGCTCACGAACCAGCAGCGAGAGCATGAGACCTGCACACTTGGCAGCAAGACTCACAACTAGAGGGACACAGATAGGTCATCTACCCACAGACAACCCACGGGCTCAGCTTAATGCAAGTCGGTGACTTGGTCAGAGGTGAAATGCCTGTGAGAGTGGGCGACCTGCCGGCGCCCGCACCTCCCCCCCTTCTCAGCCACGGCCAGTGTCACACGTCATCGGCCTGCATGTGAGACATCTGTTGTTTCCTCTCCAAAGTTACTGCAGCGGCACAGGCGGCCATTTGGCCCACAGTGTCGCTGCTGGCCCGTGGGGGGATGGAATCAATTAGTCGCTCTACGCGACCCCCAATCTCTGGGGCGCAGGAGTTTCCCGAAACGAGAAGATAATAATGACATTACAAAGTGCTGGAGTACCTCAACTGGTCAGGCAGCATCCCTGGAGAACATGGATAGACGAGGTGCAGCTGTAGAGTTGCTGCCTTACACCCCCAGAGACCCGGGTTTCTGTGTGGAGACTACGGATTCTGCCTGTGTGGAGTTTGTACGTTCACTCTGCGACCGCGTGGGTTTTCTCCGGGTTTTCCGGTTTCTTCCATCATCACAAAGACGTGCAGGTTTTGTCGGAAAATTTGCTTCTGTAAATTTGTCCCTATAGTGTAGGGTAGTGATAGTGTACGAGGTGATCGCTGGTAGGTGGGGACTCAGTGGGCCGAATAGCCTGTTTCCGCACTGTGTCTAAAGTCTAATGTATGAAGTCTAAAGGGACGGTTCGGGCCGGGACCTTTCTTCAGATCATAATGAGACAACCCGCAAAAGTGGACGAAGAAGATTGACACAAAATGCTGGAGTAACTCAGCGGGTCAGGCAGCATCTCTGGAAGAAAAAGGTATAGGTGACCTTTCGGGTCAAGACCCTTCATCAGAATGAGAACCAGGGGCGAGGGATAGTGAGGTATGAGAAGGTACAAAACAAGGCAGTGCCGACCACTCAGATCACTCAGGAATGGTGGAGCCCACAATGGTCCATTGTTGACTGGGGACGAGGTGATAACGAAGGCGGTGAAATTAGCAAGAGAAGCGGGGTGGAGGAGGGACGGAGACAGATGGAATGCAAGGGTTACGAACGCAGAATGCATTTAAAAAAGTGGGATTCAGTCGGGTCCGGATGGGTTGGGACCGGATTCTCATCCATGTTCACAAGGTCATAATGTCATGTGATAGGAACAGAATAAGGTCATTCGGCCCACCAAGTCTACCACGTCACTCCATCATGCCTGGTCTATCTCTCCCTCATAACACAGTTCTCCTGCAATCTCCACAAAAATCCAGACACCCGTGCTAGTCGAGAATCTCTGCCTTAAAAAATATCAATTGACTTGGCCTCCACAGCTTTCTGTGGTAAAGAATTCCACAGATTCACCACCCTCTGATTAAAGAAATACCTCCTCATCTGGGCCTCTATTCCATGGAGAGCTGGAAGATGAGGGGTGATCTTATTGATGTATTGATGGCACCATGAGAGGAATAGATCGGGTAGATGTACAGAATCTATTGCCCAGAGTAGGGGAATCGAGGACCAGAGGACATAGGTTCAATGTGAAGGGGAAAATATTTAATAGGAATCTGACGGGTAACTTTTTCACACAAGGGGTGCTGGGTGTCTGGAACAAGCTGCCAGAGGAGGTAGTTGAGGCTGGTTGTACCGCAACGTTTATGAAACTGTTAGACAGGAACATGAATAGGACAAGTTTGGAGGGATACGGACTATGCATAGGCAGGTGGGACTAGTATAGCTGGGGCATGTTGGCCGATGTGGGTAAGTTGGGCCGAAGGACCTGTTTCCACACTATATTGCTCTGTGCTCTATGCCTCTTTCTCCTTCTTAAAGGAACGTCCTTTAATTATGAGACTATGACCTCTTGTCCTAGACCCTCCCACTAGTTTCTACCTGTGGATTTGGTCAGACTGCTCCATGATGCATCGGTTATCGGCTCATTCATAACGGTGGTCTCCGTCGCCGTTCTTGCTCCGCTAGCTGTCTCCATTTTATCCGTCGGCGCCGATATCACCAGGACACCAAATGCTAAATAAATGTCAGGTGAAAAAGGGAGAGGAAATTCAACGCCATGCCCAGCTCAAGCGACTACAAACAGATTGATATTCTCTCACCAACACTGTACAATGTTAAGGGCTTAATCCCTATTTTCCTGTATCCAGTATCCACCAGCGAATATTAACGGCACAGTTTCTGCCTCACAGCACCAGACACCCGGGTTAGATCCTGACAACGGGTACTGTCTGTACGGAGTTTGTACATTCTTCCCGTGACCTGCATGGGTTTTCTCCGGGTTCTCCGGTTTCCTCCCACATTCCAAAAACGTACAGGCATCTTTGAATTCCAAAAACGTACACGTTTATAGGTTAATTGGCTTCGGTAAACTTGTAAAATTATCCTTAGTGTTTGTACGATAGTGTTAATGTGCGATGTCGCCAGATCGCCGGTCGGCGCGGACTCGGTCGCGCTGTATCTCCAAACTAAACTAAATTATTCTCAACTCCCTTCCGCGGGAGGCAGTTCCGTATTTTCACCGCTCTTTGGGCAAGGGCATTTTCCTCTTCTATCTTCCATATTCTTCAAGTTCAGATGAGTAAAGTTTAAAGGAGATGTGTGGGGCATGTTTTCTATACTCATAAAATGGTGGTTCCCTGGAACGCGCTGTCGGAGTTGGTGGTATCTAGTTAGTGGCGTTTAAGAGGCTTGTATATAGGCACATGGATATACAGATGGCGGGGGTTTTGGGGGGCGGGGGGGGCATAGACCATGTACAGGCAGAGGGTATTAATTTAACTTAGCATC
The DNA here is from genome assembly GCA_963514005.1 of Raja brachyura. Next base: position 28,940,925 of record OY740805.1, on the reverse strand, counting down.
ACGTTCGGCACGGAAAGTATGGGCCGAAGGTCCTGCTCGTATGCTTTATTGTTCAGCAGACGCATTGGGCTAGACTAATTCAGCGGGACAGGCAGCATCTCTGGAGAGAAGGAATGGGCGTCGTTTCCGATCTGAAGAAGGGTCTCGACCCGAAACATCACCCATTCATCCTTCTCTCAGGTGATGCTGCCTGCCCCGCTGAGTTACTCCAGCATTCCGTGTCTATCGTCGAAGGACACAAAGTGCTGGAGTAACTCAGTGGGTCACGCATGATCCCTGTAGAAAATGGATAGGTAACGTTTCGGGTCGGGTCTCAAGAAGGGCCTCGACTCATCACCTTTTCACGTTCTCCAAGAATGCTGCCTGACCCGCTGAGTTACTACAGCATTTTGTGTCATTTTGTGTATTAACTAGTATCTTCATGTGTTTGTTTCCACTGTAAAACGGAGACACAAATGACTGCAGATGCTTGGATCCTGAGCAAAGAGCTAGAGGAAATCAGCGGGTCAGCCTACATCTGAGGAGGTACATTTCTCCATCCGTTTGTTATTTGCTTCTTCAGACAAGGGGTTCAATCCGAAACATCACCCATTCCTTCTCTCCACAGATGCTGCCTGTCCCTCTGAGTTACTCCAGCATTTTCTCCCTCTCTCTCTTCGGTGTAAGCATCGGCAGTTCCTTCCTACACTACATTGTTCAGTGTTCTATGTTGTATGTGCGGGCAGAATCCGTGTAAAGAAAATCCTTTTTTCACAACGTCCGATAAAGCAGCAATTTTCCAAACATTTGCAATAATCGGGCAGTTTAATTTCCCTCTCGTAGTCTTAAAATGAATGGCTCCCAAAACACACGGACGACTGAAATTAAAGTGCATTTCAAGTCTTTTAAAAATATAATTTAAATCAATTAAAATATTTAAGCAGAAACGTCAAACGGCCATCACACCAGCGCAGAATCCTACTGTAAATGCTTACGAATCTGCAATTTGATTTTGTTTTTAAATTATGTTTAATTAAGTATTGGGTTTCTATATTACCTTGTGATACAGAACGATGATGTTACGGCTAAGCGGGGCTCTCACACGTTCACACTTTATAGGAGTAGAATTAGGCCATTCGGCCGATCGAGTCAACTCCGCGATTAAATCATGGCAGATCTCTACCTCCTAATCCAATTTTCATGCCTTCTTCCCATCACCCTTGACACCCGTTGTAATCAATGTAGCCACGAACGTAGGAGATGACCTGCGTCTTTAAGAGTTGGCCTCTCGACAGTGTTACAAGTGGCCCAGGGAAGTAATGCTATTTAACCGAAGAGCCTGTTTGCTGTACCTCTAAACTAAACTGAACTAAAAATCTCGCACTTTGTTTTTCGTTGAAGATTCCAGCATCCAGTCATAGA
>OY740805.1:28819600-28939324 GCA_963514005.1 Raja brachyura | reverse complement strand
TCTCTAAGGGGGTTAACACGTTGTATTTGTTAAACGATGATTATTTTGTAATATTCAAAGTCTGAAGCATGTAAACATTATCAGACGGAGATGAGCTTTGCCCAGCGTTTATTAATTTTCCCGTCAGAGTCCATAAAGCTGAGTGGATGCGATCTAGGCCCGTACATAGCTTTTGAAAAAGAGGGGTGGCATGACAGAATTCCCAAAATTTTATGTGAAATAATGTGCATGCAGCGCACATCACAAGCGGGAAGTCCCTCATGTCCGGGTTCCAGGGCCCACTTAAGGGCCCTGAAAGCTCTGGGGTTTTAGATGCCCTCTGGTGCATTCTGAGCCATATTTTAGAGCTTTTTGCACCAAATGTATGACCAATATTTCAGAAATAATTTTGGTTCAGTCAAGAATAATGAGTGGGTGGAATGGGATGATTGGGGTCATTGTTGTATACATTTTTTGTAAAATTATGAATTGTTGTCCTTGTTTTAATAATCAAGCTGTACTGTTGAAAAATGTTATGTGAAATGTTATAAAGGTGCATGCAAAAACTGCAAAAAAAAACCTGTAAGTTTTTGCAGTAAAGAAAACCTTTTTTATAAAATGTTTTGTGTGTTGATTTGATTGCCTGTTACTGTTAGACTGTGTTAGTGTGTGCAGTGCACCTTTAATGGTCCTCCTGATCTAACAACTTCACATCACATCAACCTCAACATGAAATAGTTCAGTTTTCCGAGAATGTAACTGTGCAAACCTACTCACCACTTTGTCCAAGTCATGGTCAAAGTCATAGTGAATGTGCATTAAGACGAGTGCAGACAGCCTGCCATTGCTCATGGAAGTCCTGGCGTAGTGATGCAGGCGACGGACACTCGTGTACACTACATATATTGCCATTTAGCCATAAATCATGTTTTCCAGTTCCATTTTCCAAGAATGTAACTGCGCAAACCTAGTCACGGCTTTGTCGAAGTTATGGGCAAAATCATAGTGAATGTGGATTAAGGCAATTGCAGACAGCCTGTCATTGCTCATGGAAGTCCTGGTCTTTCCTTCTTTGCGGATGTGAAAACGTGTTTGTCCTCGTTGGCTGGATCAAAGTAAGGTGCCGAGCGCGATTGCGCCCACTGCAAGCATGCCGCCTGAGGCAAGCATCTCTCTGCCGCTCAGGCTCGTGTCCAAGGGCCCCGGCTACCTCCGCAATCAAATGGAGGGGGACAGGCAGGCTCAGCAGAGCGCTGTTGAGAGACTGGCTGCCGACAAGGTCAAGAACTTGAAGAGCCAGACGGCGGGGGGGGGTGCAAAGTGGAGCCCAATGGTTTGGGCAGTTCTGCCCCCCCCCCCCCCCCCCCAAGGAAAGCAGCGGCAGCAGCATGAAGACTTACCTGGCCTCCGACAGTCCCCAGCAGAGCGGGCAGCTGGGGCTCTCGCCTGACATTGTGCGTCGCTCCAGCTCCAAAAGGCAGCTCAGGCCCGATTCGCTAGTCATGTACCGGCAGAAGTGTGAGTTTGTGCTAGGAGCGGCGGCCACCAGCAGCGCTCACAGTTTCAAGGGCACTGGCAGCCTGGCCCTTTGGCTGCTGCCCGGCTCTAGCGGCCAGGGTGACAAGCAGCAGGGGATAGCAACAGGAGCAGCAACGTCAGAAGGGGAGAATTAGCAGCGGGTAAAGAGGCTACAGCACCCCACGGTGCACACGTAACCACACCAGCAGCACTTCAGGGTTCACAAGTAACCACACGAGCAGCATTCCAGGGAGAAACAGCAGCCTCACCAGCAACACCCCAGGGTGCACAAGTGACTACACCAGCAGCACCCAAATGGTGCACAAGTAATCACTCCAGCAGCACCCCAGGAAGCACCAGTCGCCACGCCAGCAGCATCCTAGGGTGCACAAGTAACCACGCCAGCAGCGCCAAGAGAAGCAGCAGCAGGTCACCCCAAGGAGCCGCTCAAGCGGCAGGTTGGTGAAGACGGATTATGGCGCTCGCACTCCGACCTCAGCTGCCGCTTCTATCGAGCCTGCTCGGGCTTGGACATTTTGTTCGAGCACTGCGGACTCGAGCCTGAGGTGATCGAGAACCTGGCCATGGAGAAGTTTGCTGCCGACGTCGCCTTCGTGCCCTCATGTTTCGCAGTGTGAAAGGCCTGTCCCACTTGGGTGACATTTTCATCGACAGCCTGAAAAAAGGTTGTTGAGTCGTGGTCGGGCCGTGACGCGGCCTGATGGGTGGTGCCGCATGTAGTGACGCGCGGTGACTCCCTGTCACCTCTGGATTTTGGAATGTTCTAAATCCACGGGCGACATCTGGGTGTCTCATCATGTTGTGCGCCCTGTCACACGCTGACGTACTGGTTAGGGTTGGGGTTAAGGACCACAGATGGGCTGTAAAATATTCTTCCTTCAATGCATGGATTTTAAACATTAATATATTAAAATTAATACATTAAAATCAATTGTGCAAATGAAAAAATGTCTGTCCATTTTTATTTACAGATGTATTGGTCCGCTTCCAGATGAAATCACCAACTCCAACTTTTCACAGGGATGGATTCAGGGATGGAGTGTAGACTGAACTTCCCTCTCCCATCCACCCCCCACTTCCCTTATTCCAGGGGGGGGGGGGGGGGTGCTGGATGAATCAGTGCGGGATGGGTAGATGGCGGAAGGGGAGGGGGTTGAGAAGGCAATCGGTGCGGAATGAATGGATTGAGGCTGGGGAATTAGTGTGTGTTGGTTGGAGTCGGCAAAATCGCGAGGGGAGAGCGCGGGAGATGCCAGTGGAGGAATACGGGATGGATGGGGGGGAATCAGTACAGGATGGAAGGGGGGGGAATTAGTACAGGATGAATGGGCGTTCAGTGCAGGATGAATGGTGTTGCGTCAGTACAGTGTGGATCGGGGGCTGTGCAGGATGCATGGGCGGTTCAGTATAGGATGAATGGGGGAGGGCAGTGCAGGATGGATTTGAAGGGGGTCAGTACAGGATGAATTGGGGGACGAGTGTATGATGGATGTGGAGGTGGCAGGAGAATCAATGCGAGGTTTGTAGGGAGATCAGTGCAGGATGAATAGATGGGGAGTTGTAGATGGGGAGGGGATCACAGGGGATGTCAGTGAGGACTGAATAGAGGGGGGAATGGGGAGGGGAGGTCCCAGGATAAGGGGAGGGGGGCAATACAAGAGAGAGAGCAAGACTGGAAGGGGCAGAGGAGGTGGTGAGGAAGGAAAGTCAGCGCTCCTCGGACAGAGGCCCGTCATTCACTCCGACTCTCCATCACCCCGCACTACAGCCGTCACCGCCGCCGACCAGAAACGATGGGGGGGGGGAGGAGGGGGGGGGGTGCGAGGGCCCGGCGGGGGGTGGTAAACAAAGATTATAGAGGAGCAAAATGCGCCACTCAGTGGAAAGGCGTAGTATCACATGTGTGATTGTCGACGCCATATTAGCGGACCAGAGATGCCGTCGACTATGGCGTCTACATCATTTGGATACTAGGCTTCTCTATAATATTTGTCTCTCGATCTCCCGCTGTGTAATCCGCGCCAAAGCTACAGAGCAGTTGCAAGCAAGATTATAGAGGAGCAAGATGCATTAGAAAGTTATTAGATTTATTTGTAATAGATCTTTACTTACCTCTCGATCCCCTCTCTTCTCGCTATCTCCCTCTCTTCTCTTGATCTCCCTCACTTCTATCGCTCTCTCTCCCCTCTCGATCGCTCTCTCTCCCCTCTCGATCTCTTTCTCTCCCCTCTCAATCTTTTTCTCTCCCCCCTCTTCTCGATTTCCCTCTCTCCCTCCCTTCCCTCTGTGTGAGAATTGGCAGCCCTGCTATGCCTTAGGTCCAAAAGAGGATAGAAATAAATTACATAATGGTCTTTGTAAGAAGATTTTAATAAGCTCTTCTATCTGTCCCACCATATATTTATATGAATGTGTGCCTGTAATTTTGTGCAGTGTGTGTTAAAGCAATACAAGGGAAGCTGCACAATGCAATCCAAGGGAAACTACGCAAAGGTGGGGGCTGGGGAGGAAAGATGCGAAGGAAATGGGTGAACAGGGGGAAAAGGGAAGGAGAGAGGGAAGGGGAGGAGAGAGAGAGGGAAGGGAGGGTGAGAGAGGGAAGGAGAGAGAGGAGGGAGGGAGATCGAGAGGGGAGAGATCGAGAGGAGAGGGGAGAGAGAGAGATCGAGAGAAGAGAGGGGAGAGAGAGAGGGATCGAGAGAAGAGAGGGGATAAAGAGAGATAGCGAGAAGACAGGGGATAAAGAGAGATCGAGAGGCAAGTAAAGATCTATTACAAATAAATCTAATAACTTTCGAATGCATCTTGCTCCTCTATAATCTTTGGTAAAGGCGAGGCACCGGAGGGGAGGGGGAGGGGGATGTGGACCCGGCCTAAGCTGCGCCTGGTGTCGGGTCACGGCCGCTGCCAGGACTGGGTTGAGATTCAGTCCTTCCCGCTTCCCGCCCGGTGACGGGAGAACGGTCTCCCCGCGCCGGCAGCGGACGGGACGCGCTGGCGAGGCTCCGACGCCGCGGATGGAGCCGATGGACCGGGCGGGCAAACACCGCACCCCCCTCCCTCCCCCGGAGAAACGGGAACACTTTTGTTTTCCAAACCCCCATTCCGTTTTTTAATACCCCCGATATAAAACAAACAGATTCCCCCGCAGCGCAACGCAATATTTCACGCTCCCACTGTAGATGTTTAGTGCATGTCCCTTTAATTGTAGGTTGTGTAGCCACTCCCCTTTCACCAAGTATATTACTGTCTCTCCATCCCTAGTACCTCCTCTAGTAAAACGTGCAGACCATGTGCAACTAGGGCATCGATGTATGTGATTAATAAAAGACTTGGTAAAGAGACACTGTGTACGTGTAAGCCTCTTTACATGGTGTCAGTCGTTTCGAATTGCGCGCCTTCTGTTTATCGGGTTTAGTTTTTTTTTTGCCCCAGTTACCCTTCCCTGCCTGGGTATGGCTTCCTCCTGCCGCAAGCCTGAGCCCCTTGTCTTTGACGACGACATCGCTCACCGGTGGAATACGTTCCGCCGGGATTTTCGGCATTATGTGGCTATCGTGCACCCGGGGGTTTCCTCTGCCATTAAAGCGTCGCTGCTATTGAATCTAGCCGGCTCCGAGGCTCTGGAGCGCTCTGAATCGTTTGAGTACGGGCCGGGTGAGGACCCCGAGGACCTTGACTGTCTGCTGGGGAAGTTCAGCGAGATGTGCGACGTGCCCACGAACTCTATTCTGGAGCGTTTTAAGTTTTTTGGACGTCGTCAGAAACCCGGTGAGTCTGTCGGCAACTTCTACGCTGACCTACGGCACCTGGCTCGGCGATGCCACCTGAATGACGCTACCCCAGAGACCCTGACCCGCGATGTCTTGGTGTATGGTCTACGAGATGAAAAGCTGCGGTCGGAGCTCCTGTGTAAGGCAGACTTGACTCTTCAGGCTGCCCTGCATGCTGCAAAGATGTCTGAGGCGGTTATCTCTGCTGCACCACCCCCTGATCATGAGGTTCGGGCAGCTACCGTCGCAACCCGCCGTCCTGCTCAGCAGACTCGCCGTGGGGCCAGCTATGGTTCAAGTTCCAAGCTGGAGAAGCGCTGCCCGAACTGTAACTTTGTGACTCATCGTTTCAACGTGTGCCCTGCGGTTGGAAAGATTTGTAACTTCTGCAACAAGCCTAACCACTTCTCGTCAGCATGCAGAGCTAGAAAAAATCCTGCCCAGCAACAGCGCAGGAACTCTAATTACCTGGTACGGGATGGTACTGCGTCTGGTTCTTATCACTCTCCTGACAACCTCCCACTGTCTGATTCTGACTCTTCTCAGAGTGAGCTCAGCGTGTTTTCAGTTAGGAAGGCACCTGCTCGAATAACAGACCCTACTGTGCAAGTTACTGTCAATGGTTCTACGTTCTCTGCCAAGGTCGATACTGGGGCCGCCACGAACGTTATGTCTACCAGCCTTTTCAAGAAGATAAGGAATAATGAGCGAGTCACTGTTGAGCGCTCTGTCCTTCGTGCTTATGGGGGAGGGTTGCTTGTCCCTGTGGGGAAGGCTACCCTGAACTGTGAAGTGCTAGAGACCGTTCGGCCCCTCTCCTTCTTCCTGGTTAACGAAAAATGTGTTACACTGCTCGGTGTTCGGGCATGCCAAGACCTCGGATTGGTCAATTTTCACCGGGAGATCCGTTTAGTTCAGCAACCTTTGGACCCGTTAGCCGAGTACCCTGATCGGTTTGACAATGCGCTGGGGATGCTCCCCTGCAGTTATGAGATCTCTCTAAAACCTGACGTGGATCCAGTTGTACGCCCTCCACACCGGGTCTCCTTTGCGATGAAGGATAGGGTCGAGTCCACCCTTCGGGACATGGTGGCTACAGGCATTCTGAAAGAGGTGAGCGAGCCCACTCAGTGGGTCTCCACCATGGTGGTTGCTGCCAAGAAGGACAAGAGTGAGTTACGGATCTGCATCAACCCCAAAGATTTGAACCTGGCTATCAAGCGCCCGCACTATCCCATGCGTACTGTCGAAGATGTTGCTGCACAGGTTGGCCCTGCCACTGTGTTTTCGGTGCTGGATGCTAAGAGCTCGTTCTGGCAGATACCGCTAGATGAACAATCGTCCTACCTGACGACCTTTGCCACTCCCTTTGGGAGGTTCCGATTCCTGCGCATGCCGTTCGGGATCAGCTCCGCCAGTGAAGTTTTCCAGAGGACGATGGAACAGCTGTTTGCGGGGCTCCCGTGCGCTATCATTGTAGATGACATCTTGGTGTATGGTAGAGATGTGGAACAGCACGACCACAACCTCCGACTAGTTTTGGACCGAGCTCGGGAGGTAAATCTGAAGCTCAACCCCAGTAAATGCCGGTTCCGTGTCCCGGAGGTCACCTATGTGGGACACGTCTTCACAGCGTCCGGGCTGAAGCCCGACCCACAGAAGACCGCTGCTATCTCGGGGATGCCTGCTCCTGTGGATGTGCCGAGCCTCCAGCGTTTCCTTGGCATGGCTAACTACTTGGGAAAATTCATCCCCGATCTGAGCGAGTTGAGTGCCCCTTTAAGGGACTTGGTGAAGAAAGACACTGCATGGTCCTGGTTCCCGCAACACCAGGCTGCTTTCGACATGCTGCGTTCAAAGCTTGTCTGCACTCCGACGCTGCAATATTTCGATTTGAACCGTCCTATTGTCCTCACGTGCGATGCTTCAAAGTTCGGGCTGGGTGCTGCTTGCTTGCAAGTTCATGATGGGGTCCAGTTACCCGTGTCCTTCGCGTCCCGCACGATGACTCCAGCTGAACAGCGCTATGCCCAGATCGAAAAGGAACTGCTGGCTGTTGTGTTTGCATGTTCAAAATTTAAGGACTATATCCTGGGAACTGAATTCTCTATTGAGACCGACCACCAGCCTCTGGTCACCATCCTCGGCAAGCCGATTCACGCTGCCTCCTCCAGGCTGCAGCGGATGATGCTGCAGCTGCAGCGTTTTACCTTCTCTGTAGTGTACCGTAGAGGCAAGGACATGTTTATTGCTGACACGTTGTCTCGGGCTCCTCTGGCTTCGACCACCCGTCACCCTTACGAGGCATCAGGTATGATTGTCCTGAACGTCAACTTTGTTCCTTCAAAACAACTACAGTGCTTAGTTAAACACACTGCTGCTGACGCCTCGCTCCAACAGCTAGCTGCGGTCATTCAAAGGGGTTGGCCCGAGCGACGTTCTTCCCTGCCCGCCGCGGCAGTGCCCTACTTCCTGGTCCGTGACGAGCTGGTGCTACGAGATGGAGTTATCGTTAAGGGTCACAAGGTTGTGGTACCTGAGGCTCTTCGCCAACAGTATTTCGACACCGCACATCGGGGTCATCCTGGCGCCGAGGCCACTCTCTCTATCGCCCAAAGCCAGTTTTATTGGCCTGATATGGCTATGTATTTTCGGGACCGGGTGTCATCCTGCCCTACCTGCAACAGTCTCGCCCCGCAGCAGCAGCGTTTGCCCCTTCTGCAGCAGCCCGCACCAGACCTGCCATGGTCGGCACTGGCAACGGACATTTTTGAGTGGCACGGCAAGCACTTCTTGGTGCTTGTCGACTCTTACTCCAACTGGTATGAGGTCGACCAGCTGTTTTCTCTCTCCTCTTCTGCTGTCATCGCGAAGCTGCGCCGCCACTTCGCGACCTTTGGATCACCGGCGAGCCTGCAGTCAGACAACGGCAGCCAGTTTACCAGTGCGGAGTTCAAGGACTTTGCTGACCGCTGGAACTTTCGGCATTACACTAGTAGCCCTGAGTACCCTCAGAGCAATGGCCTGGCCGAGCGTGCTGTTCGCAGCGCAAAGGACTTGTTGAATCGCTGCCGCGCATCGAAGTCTGACATTTACCTCGCCCTCCTCAACCTGCGAAACATTTCCCGTGACGGTGTTCTGGGGTCCCCGGCGCAGCGCCTCATGTCCCGGGTTACTCGACCTCCCATTCCGGTGGCCCAGCAGACTCTTACCCCAGCTGTTGTAAAACCTGCCGTGGTCCGTGAGCGTATTGCTACCAAGCAGTCCGTTCAGAAGCGTTCCCACGACAGGTCTTGCCGTGCCCTGCCTCCTCTGTCTCCTGGTCAGGTTGTCCGCATGCATTCCACCTCCGGTCACCCTGGCCTTGCGGTTGTTGTTGGGACGGCTGGTTCACCTCGCTCCTATCTGGTGAACCTCGATGGTACTGTTTACCGTCGGTCCAGGCGACACCTCCGCCTGGTGAACGAGCCTTCTCCTCCTCCTCCTGCTGACCCCCATGCTCCCCCTCTGTCCGCTCTCCCGCCTGTAGCGGTCACTAAGCCTGTGCCTGCTCGCCCTGTCCCGGTTCTTCTCCCTGTGCCTATTCCCGTGCCTCCGGCCGTCTCTTCCCCATCGCCAGGTCGCTCGCCTCCAATCCCTTTGTAGATGTTTAGTGCATGTCCCTTTAATTGTAGGTTGTGTAGCCACTCCCCTTTCACCAAGTATATTACTGTCTCTCCATCCCTAGTACCTCCTCTAGTAAAACGTGCAGACCATGTGCAACTAGGGCATCGATGTATGTGATTAATAAAAGACTTGGTAAAGAGACACTGTGTACGTGTAAGCCTCTTTACACCACTCACCCAAACTAGGCCCGGAGCGTCGAGGCGATGCATTGAACATGGGTGATCTGATCCCGGCCAAAGATTATCGAGGAGCAAGATGCGCCACTCAGCGGAAAAGGCGTAGTATCACGTGTGTGATTGTCGACGCCATATTAGCGGACCAGAGAAGGCGTCGACTATGGCGTCTACATCATTGGGAAACTAGGCTTCTCTATAATCTTTGTCTCTCGATCCCCCGCTGTGTAATCCGCTCCAAAGCTACAGAGCAGTTGCAAGCAAAGATTATAGAGGAGCAAGATGCATTAGAAAGTTATTAGCTTTATTTGTAATAGATCTTTACTTACTCTCGATCTCTTTCTCTCCCCTCTCGATCTATCTCTCTCCCCTCTCGATCTCTTTCTCTCCCCTCTCGATCTATCTCTCTCCCCTCTCTTCTCGATTTCCCTCTCTCCCTCCCTTCCCTCTGTGTGAGAATTGGCAGCCCTGCTATGCCTTAGGCCCAAAAGAGGATAGAAATAAATTACATAATGCTCTTCGTGAGAAGATTTTAATAAGCTCTTCTATCTGTCCCACCATATATTTATATCAATGTGTGTTTGTGCGTGCCTGTAATTTTGTGCACAGTGTGTGTTAAAGCAATACAAGAGAAGCTATAATCTTTGATCCCGGCCACTGCGCACGCGCGGAGAGACGGCGCCATTTTACGTCGCTTCTGCGTCTTTGGCCACCAGCTACCCCCACTGCGCAGGCGCGGATGTTCGCAAACTTTTTTTAAAATCTCCTGGGAATTTTTTTTTACTCTGGAAAAAAGTGGGGGGTGCGGTGTTTGCCAATGCACGCAGCCCCCTTTCGGACGGCCATGAGGATGGTGCGGGTCCTTGATGATTTTGGCTGCCTTTTTGAGGCAGCGACTACCAAAGATTCTAGAGGAGCGAGATGCGCCACTCGGTGGGAATGCAACGGGCCGGTGTGCAGCACGTAACGGAACGTCGCGTCGCGGCACGGCCGCCATTTTGTGTAATCCGCTACAGAGCTGCAGGGCAGTTGCAAGCAAAGGTGACAGAGGAGCACGATGCATTAGAAAGTTATTAGCTTTATTTGTAATATATCTTTACTTACCTCTCGACCTCTCTCTATCCTCTCTCGATCCCTCTCTCCCCTCTCGATCCTTCTCTCCACTCTGTTCTCTCGATCCCTCTCTCCCCTCTCGATCTCTCTCTCCCCTCTTCTCTCGATCTCTCTCCCCCCTCTCTCTCTCTCTCGCCTCTGTTCTCTCCATCCCTCTCTCCCCTCTCGATCCCTTTCTCCCCTCTCTTTTCTCGATTCCTCTCTCCCCTCTCGATCTCTCCCCTCTTCTCTCGATCTCTCTCTCCCCTCTCGATCTCTCTCTCCCTTTCTCCCCTCTCTTTTCTCGATTCCTCTCTCCCCTCTCGATCTCTCCCCTCTTCTCTCGATCTCTCTCTCCCCTCTCGATCTCTCTCTCCCCTCTCTTTTCTCGATCTCTCTCTCCCCTCTGTTCTCTCGATCCCTCTCTCCCCTCTCGATCTCTCTCTCCCCTCTTCGCTCGATCTCTCTTTCCCCTATCTTCTCTCGATATCCCTCTCCCCCTCCCTCCTTCCCTCTCCCTCCCTTTTCCCCCTGTTCCGCCATTTCCCTCGCATCTTTCCTCCCCAGCCCCACCTTTGCGTAGTTTCCCTTGCATTGCATTGTGCAGCTTCCCTTGTGTTGCTTTAACACACACTGTGCACAAAATTACAGGCACGCACAAACACACATTGATATAAATATATGGTGGGACAGATCGAAGAGCTTATTGAAATCTTCTCACAAAGACCATTATGTAATTTATTTCTATCCTCTTTTGGGCCTAAGGCATAGCAGGGCTGCCAACTCTCACACAGAGGGAAGGGAGGGAGAGAGGGAAATCGAGAAGAGAGGGGAGAGAGAGCGATCGAGAGGTAAGTAAAGATCTATTACAAATAAAGCTAATAACTTTCTAATGCATCTTGCTCCTCTATAATCTTTGCTTGCAACTGCTCTGTAGCTTTGGAGCGGATTACACAGCGGGAGATCGAGAGACAAAGATTATAGAGAAGCCTAGCTTCCCAATGATGTAGACGCCATAGTCGACGCCATTTCTGGTCCGCTAATGTGGCGTCGACAATCACACATGTGATACTACGCCTTTTCCACTGAGTGGCGCATCTTGCTCCTCGATAATCTTTGGCGACTACGATAGATCCCTTTGACGGTGGGGAGGTCAGAACCGATGATAGACTGGCTAGTGGTCAAAACCTTTTGTAGTCTTTCGCTCCTGGACGTTCAAGTTGCCGAACCAGGCCAAAATGCAGCCAGTCAGAATGCTCTCTACTGTGCACCTGTAGAAGTAGAAATAGTGTTATACTCCATCTATATTATTCACAATTAGAAAATCCATTGGATATAGCATGGTGTTGTCTTTTATAGTGAACACACCAAAACCAAAAATAGTGGACAGAACTCTTCCAGCAGCCCGATCAGTTTTTGATTAATTTATCTTGATCACGGTTAGAAGATCCAATGATTTCCTTACAGAACCATTTTCGCAGCATTTCATTCCGTTGAAAATATGTCAACATCTGACAGATTGATAGATAATTGTGAAATTAACAGGTTAAAATATATCAACGGATAGAAAAAAATAACAGATACACTAAGTACACTTTTGCTTTCACTCTGATTCTAAACGACAACTAAATCATATACATAGTAGTCTCATCTGAGAACTCTAACCGTTGCCTTATCTCCAGGAGGTTATAGTTAGGGTCCTGCTGCACAATGTCCATAACTGTAATAACCTCGGATGGACACTGGAATCAGATTTCATTTCAAAATGCCTTAACTAATGCCTAAGGAATAGTGCAGATACAATCCTAACATGCACCGTATCTGCTGAAAGTAACAAACAGTGTGCAAGAGGAAAGAGTGTTTCCAGATATTCAGCATTCACCGGAGAGTGGGTCCACGGGCTCCTCTGCGCCAACCTTGTTCCTGGAGGCCGGTTACCTCATAGAGATCTGAGAGTCTCTCTGGAGGTTTTTATCCTGGGAATAACAGGTTGTTTGGTGAACAATGTATCACCAGGCTGAGGCGGGATATCACATGTGTCCACAGCTCATGGCATTTTTTGTGAGGCAGAGAGGGAAAGACTGGAGGATAAATAACCACTGTAACCAGGCAAGTTGAGAAAACGGGCAACTTGTTTCATCAATCTGAACTGCACGGACAACTGTGTGATTCGGAACAATCCCATGTCTTGGAAACAGGGTGTGGAGGCATAATCTGATCAATCTGTGAACTCAGTTAAACATTATCAGAGAGAGATGAACTTTGCCCAGTGTTTATTAATTTACCGTCAGAGCCCATAAAGCTGAGTGGATGCGATCGGAATCAGGAGACCTTGCAAGGTAGGACAGTAGTAGAACTTTGACCTGTGGTTTTCGGATAAAACGGCCACTTCACAGTTTTATGGAACAGTTCATTGGGGCTCGTATTTAACAATTTATTGTCACATTTGCTATGTGGGAATTATTGTGGTCAATTGTGTTTAATAGGCAGAATAAAAATGATTCATTTTACCACACATTTTATATTTATATCAATCAATACCAATATACTTACCTAACATTTTAAAAATAAAACTCGATTCTGATATCACAAATTTCATATGGGAATTACACGTGTGTAAACCCAAAGAATTCGGTGGACTAATACTCCCCAATTTTTTGTACTTTTACTGGGCAGTGAATATCAAAAATGTAATTCACTTGTTGGACAATTCTGCCCAATGGGTAGATTGGATAGTAATGGAGAGAGAGGATTGTTCTCCTTTTAATATAGGAGCGATCCTTCTCTCACCGATAAAACTGAATAATACAATATACAAAAAAATCAAATTATTCATAGTACAATACAAATTTGGAAACAAATAAAATTAACTCTCAAATTAAGAAATCTATTGCTTCTCTCTCCTATAGTTAATAATCCGTCATTTAAACCATCTATTATTGATAAAACATTTAACCATTGGGAAAGAATAGGAATTAAAATGTTTGGAGACATGTATGAAACGGGAAACCTTTTATCATTCCAACAACTACAACTCAAATACAACCTAAGAAGTATTCAATGCTTTAAAAACCTTCAAATCCGTGACAATTTGATAAAACATACACAAGAATACCAAACTCTGATTCCAGATGTATTAGACGAAGCCATGGACAGAAAGGCCGATTCAATTAATTTAATATCATATTTGTATAATATCATTCTAAATATAGAAATACCGTCATCTGACACAATTAAAAGAGATTGGAAACAAGAAATATCTATTAAAATCTCGAAAGACAGATGGGATAAATATTTGCTTTATGTACACAAATGCTCGATCAATGTAAGACATACCTTAATTCAATTTAAAATTTTACATAGATTATATTACTCGAAAATTAAACTGAATAAAATGTTTCCAAATGTTTCTCCCATCTGTGATAAATGCTTATCTCAAGGTGCAACCATAGCACACTCCTTTGTCTCCTGCATAAAACTCCATAAATTTTGGAATTACATTTTTGAGATTTTCACAAAATTATTAAAAATAAAATTGAATCCCAATGCAGAACTGATTATCTTTGGAACAATGAAAGTCAGCTTTGAGCTGACTTAGTTGCAAAAGAGTTTCCATAACTATGGCTTACTAATGGCAAAAAAAACGTAATGCAAAAATGCACCCACACCAACGCTTAAAATGTGGATTTCAAACATGTCTGAAATGTTACACCTCGAAGATATGAGATTCGTCCTAGCAGGCAAATCTAACCAATTCTTAAAGATCTGGTCTCCCTTTATCGACTTATTACAAGCATATGGTGCAACATAACCCTGGAAATAAACTGTTTCAGAACTGGGTGAGGGGTGTGTAAAGATACAAAGCAGGTATATCCCTTTTATTTTCTTTATATCTTTTTATTTTATTTTTATTTTTCTCTTTCTCGTGCTTTACATCTTTATGGGCTCTTTCTCTCTACTTTTTCACGAACTATCAATATCACTACCTTACCTAACTTTCTCTTTCTCTCTTTTTATTGCTTCTGCTATTTTTCTATTATTAAATTTAAAAACAAGAAGTTGTACATGGAATGTATTATGTTATTCTTGGTTTATACTACTGTACATGACTTCTAATAAAAATATATATTTTTAAAGAAAATAAGCACTGTAACCAGGCAAGTTGAGAAAACGGGCAACTTGTTTCATCAATCCAATCCGCAAGGACCACTGCGTAATTCGGAACAATCCCGTGTTTTGGAAACAGGGTCTGGAGGCAGTTGAACATTAGTTGAACATTATCAGACAGATGAGCTTTGCCCAGCGTTACTTACAGTGTTAATTTACTGCCAGTGCCCATAGAGCTCAGTGGATGCGATCGGAATCAGGAGACCTTACAAGGTAGGGCAGTAGAAAAACTTTAACCTGTGGTTTTCGGATAAAACAACCACTTCATAGATTTATGGAACTGTTCATTGGGGCTCAATTTAACAATTTATTGTCTCATTTTCTATGTGGGAAATATTGTGGTCAATTGTGTTTTGCATGGGCAAACGTAACAATCTAGAGATTTGCAACCAGAATAAACAAGTATAAAATTTTGAGAGGCATATTTCGGATAGACTATGGGGTCGTGCTGAGTGGAATTGGTGTGTTGGGGGGGGGGGGTATGCGAAAGAGTATGACGCAGGTCTTTGAGGGTAATGATCTCAGAATAACTTTGAATGTCAGGTGCTTAATAAAAGAAGACAGGTTTTTATATTTTATTATATTATTTATATTTATATTATATTCTTAAAATAATTGGGATGCAGGGTGAAGATCTGAAGCTATTATAATGACACCCACTCTGAAGCAGTTACAATTGTTGTGGAGATGTCACCATGCGCTGATGGTGTCTGATCAAGCAATGTGTCTGACAAAGGGTCTCAACTCAAAACATTGCCTATTTCTTTCGCTCCATAAATGCTGCTGCACCCGCTAAATTTCTCCGTCTGCCTTTGATTTTCCAGCATCTGCAGTTCCTTCTTAAACAATGTGTTGGAACTCTTAGTTTGAATGTGTCTTTGTGTAATTCTGTACCAGGATCAGGATGTGGACGTGTTTGCTGTGGCTGAAGTCCAGCTTTATCACTGTGTTCTAAGCTGTACTTTAGTCGGGGCGTGTTCCCTCACTGTTAGGATCGATAAAAACTCAATCACTCGGTTTCGCTTGAAGCAGAATCGGGAGGTGAGCACCAGCTAGCAACAATAACTATATGGGGCAACAGCATTGCGAGGTGATCGGAAAACCTTCCATGGTAGTATTTTCCGCAGGTGCTGAATCGTGCCTCTAGATTAACGTTTCAATATTGGGTCTGCAAGGAAATAGATCTTGTTTAGCGACGCGTATTTCTCAAAATTCAAAACGAAACATCCTCGAGTAATCTCAGCAGCTGCTGATAATAATTCTCAATCCCTTGGTCCCAGTTATAAGGAAATTTTAAATCTTGAGACCTTTCCTGCTGACATGCAGAACCCGACTGTGGCAACGGGTGGTCGTGGACAATGCCGGTGAACAATAACTGTCACCATGGGTTAATGTGGGCACAGCCCGTGAATGATAAAAACAGAAATAAACAATTAGTGTTAAAATCCATTCGATTAATCCATATAATTCCAGTCGATCTGCCTTTTGTCACAACTGTTAGTGATGGACAAATTGGTCAAAAATCTAAGCATTGCTGTCTCAAAAAGGCTGCCAGCATTATATAAAGGACCCACACCATCCTGGCCACACACTCGTCTCTCTGCTGCCGTCAGGTAGAAGGTACAGGAGCCTGAAATCTGCAACATCCAGATTCAGGAACAGCTTCTTCCCCGCAGCCATCAGGCTATTAAACACAACTTCAAACAAACTCTGAACTATAACAACCTATTGCACTTTATCTGTTATTTATATGTGTATACATATATATATATATAGATATATATATATATATATTCTATGGTATATGGACACACAGATCTGATCTGTATTTATGCCTAAAATATTCTGTTGTGCTGCAGCAAGCAAGAATTTCATTGTCCTATCTGGGACAAATCTATGGAGCGAAGGACTAGGTGACGTTTCGGGTCGAGACCTTTCTTCAGACAGATGTGGAGGTGGGGGGGGGGGGGGGGCGGGAAGAAGAAAGAAAGAGGCGGAGACAGTAGGCTGTGGGAGAGCTGGGAAAGCGAGGGGAAGGCGGGAGAAAGCTGGGACTACCTTAAATTGGAGGTCAATGTTCATACTGCTGGGGTGTACACTGCCCAAGCGAACTATGAGGTGCTGCTCCTCCAATTTGCAGTGGGACTCACTCTGGCCATGGTGGAGGCCCAGGACAGAAAAGTCGGATTGGCAATGGGAGGGGGAATTGAAGTGCTGGGCCACCGGAAGATCAGGTTGGTTAGTACGAGGTTTATTTTCCTTAATCCAGACCCATTACCACAGCCACGTTTGTTTTCATTCGCACTAACCAACCTGATCTCCCGGTGGCCCAGCACTTCAACTCCCCCGGCGTTATGAACATTGACTTTTCCAATTTCAGCTAGTCCCTGTTTCTCCCTCCTTTCCCTCCCCTTGCCAGCACTCCCACAGCCTACTATCTCCACCTCTTTCTTTCTTCTTCCCCCCCCCCCCCCACCTCCACATCAGTCCAAAACGTCACCTATTTCTTCGCTCCATAGATGCTGCCTCACCCGCTGAGTTTCTCCAGCATTTCTTTCTGCCTTTGATTTTTCCCGCATCTGCAGTTCTTTCTTAAACCTTGTTTGTATGGGGTGTTTTCCACATCTTCGCTGCACTGTAATGTTGTTTGTTGGTTCACAAGGCAATGTCTTCCTTCACATTCAATTGTCACCTGATGGTTCTGTTAATGTTTATTCCAGAGCTACAGAGTTTGGGGACGCCTGTCAACATCATGGCTGAAGGTGGTAACTGGGGAGGTGATGCAGTGGCCTCTACATCAAAGAAACAAAAAGGTTTGTGAGCTTTCTGTGACATATATATGATGCCCTGTCAGTGGGTGTGCACCTGATGCAAGAAATTATGTTCACACGGAAGTGGGAATAGGGAAGGGGCTGAGCACAGAGAGTTGACATCTGCAGGGACATCACAGTCACAGGTGGGCGGCTGCAGGAATTGTCTGATAAATCAGCACTCTTTTTCAAGGAACACGATTTAAATCATGCCAGTCTATGCTGATAATTGAAATATTCATTTCCGAGCAATATCCTGATGAATCTCCTCTGCATCGTCTTCAGTGCAAAGGCATCCTTCCCACAGTATGGAGATCAGAATTGCACACTCCCCTCTAACTTAAGGCTTAATCAACTCCCTGTATCAAGGCCTCCCTTCACTTGCATTCTTTTTTGAAGCTAATGACAAGAATGCTAAATGGTGTCTTTGTGTGTGCTGCTGACTTTAGGGATCTATGGATTTGTATGTAGACAAAAATGCTGGAGAAACTCAGCGGGTAAGACAGCATCTATGGAGTGAAGGAAATAGGTGACGTTTCAGGTCGAGACCCTTCTTCAGACTGATGTGAGGGTGGGAGGGGTGGGAAGAAGAAAGGAAGAGGCGGAGACAGTGGGCTGAGGGAGAGCTGGGAAGGGGAGGAGAAAGCAGGGACTACCTGAAATTTGTTGACTAAACATGTTGACTAATCATCCACAAATACTGGTTCAAATCCAGTTGCGGCGGTAGAAATGCTTAGTCAAGTGATTAGAATTCTGGCAGATAACTGCAATGCCAAAATCAGGAATACTTGGAACAAAATTATCAAATTATCTCAAAGTAACAAGAATCCAAATTTTATATTAGATTAGACTAAGTGGGACCCATTGGATCCCAGCGTCACACGGGAGGGCTGGTTCCCCAATGCAATATTCCATCTCCACCAATTCCAATATTGGTGGCCGAGGGGGGGGGGGGGGGCTTTCTGGAGCGCTAGTATGGGTGTTGTGGGCTGAAGGGACGTTTCCAGAAGGCTAGTATGGGCATTGTGAGCTAAATGGATTCTTGGGCTGGCGGCTCTGTCACTCAAGCCTGGTGTGCTGGCAGATCACTCACGGCTGGTTGGCTGGCAGTTGACTCATGGCTATTCCTTGAAATTCCACTTCAGGCAGGGTGCAAGGCCACCAAACGCAAGAGCATTTTTTAATAAGGCAACGCAGCTTTTGCATTTTCAAACCAAAGGAACTTTGCCATTTTCAAACCAAAGGCATTTTCAAACCAGAGGCAACTTTAGCATTTTCAAACCAAAGGCAACTTTGGCATTTTCAAACCAAAGGCATTTTCAAACCAGAGGCAATTTTAGCATTTTCTAACCAGAGGCAACTTTAGCATTTTCAAACCAAAGGCATCTTTAGCATTTTCAAACCAAAGGCAACGTTAACATTTTCAAACCAAAGGCAACTTTACATTTTCAAATCAGGCAACTTTAGTATTTTCAAACCAAAACACACTTTATATTTTCAAACCAAAGGCAACTTTAGCATTTTCAAACCAAACCACACTTTACATTTACAAACCAAAGGCAACTTTAGCATTGTCAAACCAAAGGCAACTTGAGGATTTTCAAACTAAAGGCAACTTTACCATTTTCAAACCAAATACAATTTTAACATTTTCAAAACAAAGGCAACTTTAGCATTTTCAAAACAAAGGCAACTTTAGCATTTTCAAACCAAAACACACCTTAGCATTTTCAAACCAAAACACATTTTAGCATTTTCAAACCAAAAGGCAATTTTTTGCATTTCCAAACCAAAACACACTTTTGAATTTTCAAATCACATTTTGAAACCACATTAAGGGCTCTCACAGGTCAGTAAAACCACTCACAGTTTAGTAGACACGTGTTCCGCGTTATTCACAGCTCAGACTGAGAGTTGTGACCTGTCGCTCCCCCATCTTGCAGAGAACTGACGCACCTCCACACTTCCGGGTTTTATAGTCCCTCCCCCTCCCACCAGAAGGGGCATGACCTTCATGGCGTGATTGACAGGAGAGAGAATCTCAACATTTTTAAAACATACTAGACCAAGTGCAGACCCGTTGGGTCTGTTCCCCCAACGTGCGGTTGCAGGGGGGAGGTGGCGGTTGCGGTGGAGAAGGGTTTAGGGGAGGGTGGGGGAGGGCAGGGGGTTGGGAGAGAGAGAGCGAGCGTGGGGGGGGAGAGAGAGAGCGTGGGGGGGAGAGAGAAGCGGGTTCGGACTTGGGGAAACACACAGCTGCAATGAGCGCGCAGGGCGTCACGAGCTGCGCTACCAGTCATGAGAAGATTCAGCGCGTGATCCAATAGCGGAACGGAGCTATAGAATATTTCTTCTGCAGAACTTATGAGTAGATTCAGCGTGTGAGCAATCGCTGCCTCGAGATCTGTAGAACAAAGAAGCTGTAGCAGAACGGAGTTGTAGAACGTTTGTTCTGCAGAACTTTCTCAATCTTTGTCTAATGTAAAGTATAGATACGCAATGAAAACCAGAAAATGAAATAAAATTATCACTTGTCTAAAGATAACATTTGATAAACACGGCTGTGGAAATCGGCATAGGAAAAAGCAATTTCTTCAAAGTGGAGTAATGGAGTCCTTTGAATAAAGGGAGAATATTAAAAAACGGGGAAAATGTGTGTTAATTTGGCAGAGCAAATAACGGAGAACTTAATAAAAAGAATTATTCAAATATAAATAAATATTGAAAACACCGTCTATGTTTACCTTTTGAAAAAAGTGTAAATCGATAATAAGATTTTCAAAACAAAAGTGTCAAATGAAAAATGAAATAACGGCAGAAATCCAGCGTTTAGATCGATCGCTGTCGAGAAACGAAGTCCGAATGACCGTTGGGGAAGAATGTTCTTGAAAAGGTTTCCAAGGCAACGCGAGCCGGCAATGTCCCCCCAGTCACATTTCCACACAGCCTATGGGGGGAGGGGGAGGGGCTGGGGCCAAGGTAGATGTAAATGAGATCCATTCCGATTGGCCATTTGTGAGGGATGGCATTGTGACATCACACAATGGGAACGTGCTGAAACATCAGGCGGAGGAGGGAGGGGCTGGGGCTGGAGCAGATGTAAATGAGATCCGTTCCGATTGGCCATCTGTGAGCCTTGGGCATTGTGACATGGCACGATGGAATATTTACCAACGTTCTATGGGTAAGAGTAGTTCGATTTTCAAAAAAGGGGGGGGGGGACTACGGATTTTATTAAAAACGGTGTAGGTAATGACGTCCAAACGTGATGGGGAGCGCCGTTGGGAAAGCGCGAGCGTAATGTGCGGGCAGGTGGGAAAAACCGCGGCGTCCGAGAGTCCTGTTTCGGCGGAGCGCGACATCAAAGGGCGGAGATGCGGCAGACGGTTGGCGGGAGTCGGCCACAGAGTTTTAATCTATGTATGAAGTCTTGCATTTATTTTTTAATTTTCTTTATTTATTTATTTATTAGAGGTAAATACATCAATGTACACATATATACTGTTACAATCATTGTACACCATAATTTTATGGCTTTTAAAGAAAAAGAATAGAGAGAAAGAGTGAAATGTGAAAAGAGTTGTAATAGTGAAAGAGCGTGCCAAAGGGGAGAAGTAACCCTTGGTCAAAGAATTAGAAAAGGGGGTTAAAAGAAAAGGGGGTTAAAAGGG
Organism: Raja brachyura; assembly: GCA_963514005.1. Next base: position 28,918,454 of record OY740805.1, on the reverse strand, counting down.
GGTAAAAAAAGAAAAGGAAAAAGAAAAAAAAAGGGAAAAAGCCAGTTATTATGTTATATATATCACGCAAAAGGCATCCACCAACTCGATAGTTTTTCATCCCCCCCCCCCCTACCAAGGCCCAAGGTACTCCTGCACCCTATTTTTGTAGTAATTCTATAAATGCAGACCACGTCTGATAGAAGCGTTCTGATTTTCCTTCCAGGCGGAGTCTCATATCTTCCAGATGTAGTGTTTCAAACATAGTTGAAATCCACATATTTGATGTTGGTATAGGAGCATTTTTCAAAAATTTTAAGATTAGTTCAAGTCTTGTATTTTTAATCGATGGGAAAAATCCTCTTTTCCTGCGCAGCGGAGTGGGACTCTGAGTAAGATGGCCAAAAATCACAGCCGTAAGTGGTAGCGTTGTTTCTAAAATCAATATGCAAAGCAAAAAGGAAGTGGTCAAGGTCAGAATTTTAATTATATAGATAAATGGAAATAACAAAGCACCAGATTCAAAGACGGCTTCTTCCACTCTCTTATCCAGGGGTGGGGAACCTGCGGCCTTAAAGGCCACATGCGGCCTTCTAGGCCATTAAGTGCGGCCTTTTGAATGAATCCAAATTTTGTAGAACAAATCCTTTTAATTTTATTAATATGTTTTTGTTCGTCTTTTATCATTTTTATTTTAATCTTAAAATGAACGTATTTAAAATATCAAAGAGTAAAATATTCAACTAAATAATCCTCCCCGCACAAAAAATGCTTTCTTGCTTATCAACCACATATTGCTGCGATTCTACATTCTCCTACCTAACCCAAATCAAGACGCCCTTAAGGTCACAAATGACGGATACCCATCTAGAAGATCAGCTGAAACTGTGTACCTCCATGTTGCAACCAAATATTCATATGGGTACACAAAAAGCTGGAGAAACTCAGCGGGTGCAGCAGCATCTAAGGAGCGAAGGAGATAGGCGACGTTTCGGGTCGAGACCCTTCTTCACATACGTTCCCAAAAAAAGTAGTCACAACAAAGACATTAAAAGGTTAATTCACTTTAGAATTAACATTTTTTTTTCATTTTCTTGAAGTTAGTACATAGTAGTTAGATAATGTGCATTTTGTACTATGTCTAATTGAAGTTTCTTGGAAGCGGCCTTATTAGATTACAGCTAACTTAATGTGGCATTATCAGCTTAGATTGCTGCCAGCTATTCTAAACCTGTGGTTTTCTCAATTAGAAATTTCTCTGCAACCTGCAATTTATGTTTTTTTTTTCAGGTAGGAAATTAACTCAAGTGGGCAAGATCTTCAAAAGACTTTGGCCAGGCACCTCATCAAAGAACGATGATCAGAACACAGGAACAATGACAGAAAAGCAAAGTCAGATTGAGAGCAAAATGTCATTGGAATGTGAACCCACTGAAGAGGAAAGGGAACAATGTCAGTCCAGAGGGAGAGGAATAGGAGACGTGGTTCACGGCCCTGGAACTGACCCAAGTGGTGAAATCCATAATGACCGAGATCAACCAAGCAAGGAATCATCGAGTCTCATCCAAGGAGCAGGTGAGTGAAATGGGAGGGGAGTGGATGCTGCAGAATGGTGAAGACTGTAGGGACTTGAACGGAAAAAACAAAGGGGTTAGAGCGAGGGGAAACACGAGAGAGGAATAGTGGCGGAGGAGTGTTATTCTGATGAGGTACGTGACCAATAGTATTCTGCAAGGATCAGTTCTGGAACCTCTGCAATTTCTGATCATGTCTATGATTTGGACAAAAACGTAGGTGGTCGAGTTAGTAAGTTCAAAAACAATAGAACTATTTGCAGAATTGTGGATCATGGGGAAAGCTGTCAAATGATCCACTAGAATACACATCAGTTGGAAATATGGTCTGTGTTAAGGCAGACAAAGACTGGATTATTTTATCTGAGTAATGAAGGCTGAGTGGAGGACTAATAGAAGTACAGAATATAAGAGGCATATATGTCAGTCTTGTTCCCAGGGTGGGGATGTCTCTTACTGGAGAGAGGAATGTTTAAAGGGGACAGGCTGGACTAGTTTTTTACATAGACTTTGGTCAGTTCCTGGAAGGTTCTGCATGAGGTGGTGGAAATGCTGTTTAGACTGACACATGACTGACACAGTCAGGGAACAGAGGGATCCAGTCCATGAGCAGGTAGATGAGATTAGATCAAATGGTACGATATTGTTGGTGCAGATATGGGACATCTCAAGGGCCAGGTCCCGTGCTGCACTATTCTATGTTCTTTGTATCATCTCCAGGTTTGGCTTTGTTAATCCAAATCATAGTCATAGACTCGTACAGCAAGGAAACGGGCTCCTCGGTCCAAGATGCCGCATCCGCACTGGTCCCACCTGCCTGCTTTTGGTCCATACCCTTCTAAACCTTCCTGGTCTGCGAACCTGCAGGCAGTAGTTGAAAGGACAGAGGAAGTGATAGTAGAGGTGATGAATCATCCCCATTGAAGATTCAGATGTGCATTAATGCAGTGACTGGGGAGAGGCTTTCTGAGAAAGTGAAGAGTATAAGATGCGTGCATAAAACGTGGCGACTCTTTTGTTTGGACTCTGTGTAGTCTGCACTGTTGGAGTTATTATGGTCCAAGTTGCGCCTCAGAGTCATGGAGGGACACGGCATGGAACAAGGTTTTTCGGCCCACCTTGGACATGACAAACAACATGGCCAATCTACTATAGTCCCACAAGCCTGCGTAAGGCCCACTAAACCTATCCTATCCATGTACCGATTTTACCATAAAATCTCCAACCCCACCTGAAACCTATATCATTGTTTCTTGATTCTCCTCCTCTGGGTAAAAGACTGTGCATTAATCTATTATATATAATAGATAGTGTATCTACTCCTCTCCTAATCCTCGTGTATAGGAGGATGATCACTGAACTTGGGTACACAAGGCAATTGGGCAAAAACACTTAGCAAGCCAACAAAACACATTCGTTTGCTGAAAACCACAGCCCGGGGACTCACCGTTGAGTAGACATGCGTTCAGTGTTATTCGCAGCTCAGAGAGCCGTGACCCTCTCCCTTCCTCCGTTTGGCAGAGACTGAGTGAGGCACGACACTTCCGGGTTTTATAGTCCCTTCCCCTCTGCCGCCAGCGGGGGCAGCAGAGAGAATGGCAAATTTTTAAAAAACATTAATATCTCTCTGATTTTTTCATCGATGGGAAAAAGACTCTCGTCCAGTCCGGCGGAGGGGGGCTCTGAGCGAGGTGGCCAAAAATGACAGCCGTAGGTGGCGGCGTTCTCTCAGAAATCAAAGCACAGCGAGTCAAAAGCGGTCAAGATCTTACTTTTAGTAATATAGATAATAGATAGTGTATCCATTCCTCTCCTGATCCCCGTGTGAAGGAGGATGATCACTGAACTTAGGTACACATGACAAAGTATCATTGGATCCGAGGAGCATGAGGCCACAGAGAGTGGAGCGATGGTGATGGGTGGGACAGACTTGGTTGAAGGAGAGCAATTGCAAGACGTTTCCATTATCCATGAGTAAACTGGGTGGTTCATGCATGTGGAAGGTAATCCTAGGGAGATTAGCTGGCATCAACTACAGTGTTGCCTCAGGTGATAAGTGCATCTGCACCTCTTCATCATTGCATTCGTCCACTGTGTTTTTGCTGTGATTTGTTCTCTGTCTGAACACAGGCAATGGAGATGATCACACACTCCGAGTGTGCACCCTTCCCGGGTCACACACTGTCCCACCCCCCTGAGACCCATTCTCCCTGGGTCACACTATCACATCATCCCTGGGTCACACCATCACATCCTCCCTGGGTCAGACACTGTCCCATCCCCATGGGACCCATGCTCCCCGGGTCGCACACCGTCACATCCCCCTGGGTCCCAAGCTCCCTGGGTCATACCGTCACATCCTCCCCGAGTCACACACTATCCAACCCTCACCTGTTCAGACGCTGCCTCAGCCTCCCCGATGCTTCAGACTGATTGTAGAGTGCAGCCGTAAGCTGGCAGGGAGGAGCAGCATCACAAAGCCTGGTAAGTGAGATGGATATTATTGAGGAGGTTTTTTTGATAGGTAGGTGGTTGAACAAAGGCTAGAGATGAAAAATCCAGGTGTTCGGCAGAAGGATTGAGTGTTGGAGATTGTGAAAATAAAGAAAGGAATATAGGAGGCAGTGTAGAAGTTAAAAAATTTCAACTTACAAAATGGATTCAGCTGAAACTAAGACAAGTTTTACCCTTCTCCTATTAAATTGCAAAGCCAGCATAACACACTAACCTTAACAAAGCTAACAAACTGTTGGTGTTCCCTTTCCAATAACACAAGCGAGATAACAAGCACAGCTTCATGAATGTCTCCTGGATAATATAAACATTAGACAGATTCAGACTCTTGGCACTATCCTTTGTTCTATAAGATTATAATGAATGTCATAAGTAGAAAAAAACAAAATGCTTGTTGTGCAGAAATGTAGCCTTCTCATATAACCATATATGGCTAATCCTTCCTCTGTCAGAAGAAACTGTCAATCTTAAGAAACTGTCAATCTTAAGAAGCAGTCAATCTTAAGAAGCAAGAGGCTGTACTATGATCTGTAGATAAGGTATTGCTAAATTGTTGGTTATTGGAGTATATATGCAATTGGATCACTGCCCCTTGTGGGGATGAGAACTCTGTATATCTGTAATCTGCATACTGTAAAGAGTTTTACCACTCCGGCCTGGTGAAATAAAGACTGTACTGTATGATCACTGATTTTATTTGCATTCTTGTCAGTTTAAGAACACTGAACCATAACAGCAGGAAATGGGGAGGGGAGAATTCGGTGCAAAACAGCGGAGAGAGTGGGGGGGAGTAATGCGGGTTTAGATCGTTACTTAAAGTTGGAGAATTCACTGTTCATACCATTGGATTGTTGGTTAGGCAAGCGGAATTTGAGGTGCTGTTCCACCAGTGAGCATGTGTCCAAGGACAGAGAGGTTGCTATGGGAATGGGAAGAGAGTTACAATGGTCGGGAATTGGCGAGAAAATGCACAGTCTCGGCGAATGTTTTGCTGAACGGTTACGCTTTTTCCGGTTGCTAACCATTTTTACTCCTCTTGCAGATTTCTCGCTTCTCCCTTTCCACTTTAATTCATCTCGCTTCACAATTTGCAACTCTTCTTTCCTTTTATTTCACACCTGTCTTTTCATCTCTGGTCTTTCTCCAATTATGCCTATCAAAAACTCCCCTCACCTGTATCCACCTCACTTACCTGGCTTTGACCTGTCCCTCCTCTTGTCCACATTTCTCCCCACTCACCGCCACCACAATCAGCCTCAAGAAAGATCCAGACTTCAAACGTCACCTATCCATATTCTCCAGAGATGATGGATGACCCACTGAGTTCCTCCAGCACATTGTCTTATTCCAATATTCTGTTTTGATCATTCTAATTAGGGGGCAGGAACAGTCAGGGTGAGGGTTGCTGTTGCAGTGGGAACTAAGGGAACTGATTCAGATGGTGTTTAGTTTCTCACTTTGTGTACACAGATCTAACAAATACAATCCCTGAACTCCTGACACAGTGGAGCGACTACCAATTGTTCCAACTGACAACATTCTATCTGGGGAGACTGAAACAGGCGATTGAAGAAAGGGCTGAAAGTCTCGGCTTCATGATGAAACAGGAGGGATGTATCAGTGAACAAGAACACGGGGTAAGTGGAAGATACACAGTGACTTGTGTTTCCTGTCACAGAACTGACGGCATTGGGGGAATGCCAGTCCCACTCGCCTCGCACTGCCTGGGTTAACACTGGAGACACTAATTGAGACACAGATCTATGATCAGATTGCCTCCTGTAGGTAGCAGGAATAAAACCTGGGAGCTGGGGATTGCTGGGAATGTTCCGTTCTGATCCAGCTGTTCTTCCTACACATACCTCTTGGCACAACGGTCAGGGAGCAGTAAACTTGTAAACCAGAATCAAAAACGATAATACTTCTCAAGTGTCATCTATTTCATTGGTCACATTTAGCTCAGTTCATTAAACCACAAAGGGCATTATGCACAAGCACAAGGAACTGCAGATGCTGGTTTACAAAAAAACACACAATGTGCTGCACAAAAGAACTCAGTATTTAGTGATGCTATCTGACCTGCTGGATTAATCTAAAACATTAAACTGTTCGCTTATCATTCAATTGACAAATAAAATAAACAAAAGTACATTTGCTAAAATCTACGATCTTAAAAAAATATTCAGCAGGTCAGTTATTAACGCTTCTATGGGAGGAGATGCCGAGTTAATGTGCGGTGAAAGGAGGGGATGAGCTGCAGGAAATGTACAAGAGAGGAATGTCTTTGATCGGGTAAAACTGGGGTAGGTATAGAAATAGAAAAGCAGGAAGAAATGCAGGTTGGACTGGACACGTCCATTCCCAGTGGGATGCAGTCCATGTGAGGCCAAAAGGAATTGGATCAATTTCAACACGGCCATCATTGGCCTGAATGGCCTGTTCCCGTGCTGTACTCTGCTATGTTCTCGGACACTGCCAGGTGTGAAGCGAGATTCACACTGTCAGGACTCTGGGAGTACACAGTTTGTCAGCACAGTGTCATGGGTGTATGAAGAGGCAGATCAATGCCTGTCACTACGCTCAAAACTACCGGAATATCCCATCACTGAACAGCTAATTCACTCCCCATTAGCCATCAGGCTATTAAACTCTGCTCGGACAAAACTCTGAACATTAATAGCCCATTATCTGTTTATTTGCACGTTATCAGTTTATTTATTCATATGTGTGTGTGTGTGTGTATAAATAATGGTATAAGGACACACTGATCTGTTCTGTATTTATGCCTTCTACGTTCTGTTGGGCTGAAGCAAAGCTAGAATTTCATTGTCCTATCAGGCTGATCATCCAACTCAGTATCCCGTACCTGCCTTCTCTCCATACCCCTTGATCCCTCTAGCCACAAGGGCCACATCTAACTCGCTCTTAAATAAAGTAAATGAACTGGCCTCAACTACCATCTGTGGCAGAGAATTCCAGAGACTCACCACTCTCTGTGTGAAAAATGTTTTTCTCATCTCGGTCCTAAAATATTTCCCCCTTATCCTTAAACTGTGACCCCTTGTTCTGGACATCCCCAACATCGGGAAGAATCTTCCTGCATCTAGCCTGTTCACCCCTTAAGAATTTTGTAAGTTTCCATAAGATCCCCCCTCAATCTTCTAAATTCTAGCGAGTACAAGCTGAGTCTATCCAGTCTTTCTTCATATGAAAGTCCAGACATCCCAGGAATCAGTCTGGTGAACCTTCTCTGTACTCCCTCTATGGCAAGAATGTCTTTCCTCAGATTTGGAGACCAAAACTGTATGCAATACTCCAGGTGTGGTCTTACCAAGACCCTGTACAACTGCAATAGAACCTCCCTGCTCCTATACTCAAATCCTTTTGCTATGAAGGCTAACATACCATTTACTTTCTTCGCTGCCTGCTGCATCTGCAGCCTACTTTCAATGACTGGTGTACCATGACACCCAGGTCTCGTTGCATCTCCCCTTTTCCTAGTTGGCCACCATTCAGATAATAATCTACTTTCCTGTTTTTGCCACCAAAGTTTATAACCTCACATTTATCCACATTATACTGCATCTGCCATGCATTTGCCCACTGACCCAACCTATCCAAGTCACCTTGCAGCCTCCTAGCATCCTCCTCACAGCTAACACTGCCGTCCAGCTTCGTGTCATCCGCAAACTTGGAGATGTTGCATTCAATTCCCTCGTCCAAATCATTAATATATATTGTAAATACAATAAACTCTCTTGAATCTTGTCTCAGTCTCTTCTCAATATATTAGGTATGTTACAAAACTTACCTTCAGCGGTGCTGCAGTTCTGCCGCTGGCCGTGTGCGCGATTTTGGTGCCTTTAAGGGGCGGGGTGGGGTTAAAATGCTGTTTTTCCCTTGCCATCCGGAATTATATTTTGTCGGAGCACGATCTATTTCTGGAGATTCGGTCCGACTACCGGTAAGTTCATTTTTTTTTTTTAATCGCCCGACTATTTCTACGCTGCAGTAAAATAAAAATTAGCTCCTAATGCCGTGAACGCCGACAACGGTGACCGATTTTACGTAGGGGACAGGTAAGTGAAAGCTGTTTATTTTTACATATAAACTTGCTTGTTTAGGGGACTTTAATCAATATTTCATGTTGCGAAACAGTGATTTAGTCCCCATATGAACTGGCAGAATTTTTCCTGCCAATATTGGTTTAAATTTACCGCAACCGCAATGTTCCAATACAGCGCGTTCCAGAAAATCCCACTCGCACGCTGTTTAAAATGCCCATTAATTTCCAGGCATTAAACACAAAATTCCTCCAATTTGGCCTATCAGTTAATGACAATTAGATTTAAAAATCATGTTATATTGTGAATTATTGTGTGAATGTTATTTGGACACTTAGGCTTTAAAAAAAAGTTAATATTTTCTTAAGAAATGGCTACATGTTTAGATCTAGTAATTGAATTTTGTAATTAGCTACAATTGGGCAACTAACTCATTATATGCTTTAATTTCAGGCCATCCAAGTAAGATTGTTTCATATTAATTTCAGAATGCTTCAATCTATAATAACTGAAAATTTCTTTCAGTTCTCTTCATTTTTAAGAAAATTATGGGCTTTTGACTGTCCTCGATCACAACTTTTGTGTTAAGTCAGTGGAAAAGCAATGGGGAACAAGATGCTAATTTCCAAGTATGAAAATGGCCATAGCTTTTTTAATACTGAAGATATGAAAGCGAATTATGTGTCAAATTAAACTTCCTTGTATGCTTTATCTCATGGGATAAATTGCAGACTTGGTTTTTAAAATCTAGCAAATTTTGTAACATTGCTAAATATATTCATTGTTGTTCTTCACAGAGTGTCGTTGAGCTCGTGGTAAAGGGAAACCGCAGAGACAGTTCCACACTCTTCCTCAGTCTGGTGATGGAGAAGGGTAACCGCGCCCAGCGGGTGATGTGGGAATCCTTTGTGAAAATTAGGAATGAATTACCAAACCTGGGCAAAATACTGAAAGAAATCCAGGAGCTCGGTACGGTAAATCAACACACTGAACTGAATATCACATTGAAACGCTGGAGTTAACAATGTTATTCAAGTCTGGTTTAATGAATGATTGTTGATTTCAACAGGTCCTGATCCAGAAAAATACATGAACATCACCAGAGGTTTATCTGAATTACCCTCTCATATGGAAGGTGAATGTTGAAATGTACAGTTCACACCATGACTTGTTAGAATTGATGTAATACTGAAACTATTCAGAGCTTTGCAGAATGGGAAATCAGAAGATCAAAGGCAAAGCAATTGTTAGACTGCCACGGGGATTCACTACGGATTGCTTCTTTGTCTGTAGATTCACGTTTAGCTTAGTTTAGTGTATTGTCACATGTACTGAGGTACAGTGAAAAGCTCTTGTTGCGTGTTATCCAGTCGTCAGCAGAAAGATAATATGTGATTATAATCGAGGCATTTGCAGTATAGATAAACTATGAGAAAATAATATTTAGTGCAAGGCAAAACTAGGGAAGTCCGATCAAGGATAGTTCGAGCGTAACCAAAGAGCTACAGTAGATAACCAAAGAGTCAGTAACTTGATTTGAAGAGTATTGAAGTAATTTGTGTAGTTTTTAATGTTGAGTTTTGAGTTGAGCCATCTAACATGGTGTGCATTATCTGCCTTTTCCCATGCAAGGTGTTCAACGGAAACACAAGGAGACTCTGCGAGCACAGACTGAAACACTGAGTGTGAACACGATCCTGATGTCGGAGAAGGTTAAGGATTTCCAGCTGCTTGATCGATATGCTGAGCTCACAATCATCTCCACTGTTCGAGATCGGACACTGGTGGAACAGGAGCTGTTGGCAAGAGGCCGGGACCATGAAGAATGGAGAGAGGAATGTCTCCGGGGAAAACTGGAAAAAATCAAGACTGATCAATTGTTCCACAGTAGCTTTTCCTGGAGTAAATCCCAATCTGGGAGTTCAGCATCAGTGGCCGGAGTCGCGGGGATCGGAAAAACAACAATGGTGCAAAAGATGGTTCATGACTGGGCCACGGGGAAAATATTACAACAATTCCAGTTTGTCTTCAGTTTCAAATTCCAGGATTTGAACACAATTAAAGACAGAATAACCCTGAGGGAACTGATTCTAGATCAGTATCCTTACTTTGGGAATGTGCTAGGAGAGGTCTGGAAGAACCCAGAGGGATTGCTGTTTATATTCGACGGTCTGGATGAATTCAAGGGCAAAATCGATTTTGCTGACAGTCAGAGGGACACAGAACCTAAGCACCAGTGCCCAGATCCCGAGTGGCGGTGTGAAGTGTCTGATATTGTGTACAGTTTAATTCAGCACAAGCTGCTCCCAGGGTGTTCAGTGCTAGTGACCACCCGCCCCACTGCGTTACATTTACTGGAAAAGGCAGAGATCAGTGTCCGGGCTGAAATCCTGGGATTTGTTGGTGAGGAACGGAAGGAATATTTCACCAGGTATTTTGAAGATCAGACGTTGGCAGCAGCTGTTTTCAAACACGTGAAGGAGAACGAGATCCTGTACACCATGAGCTACAACCCCTCCTACTGCTGGATCCTCGGCCTGACACTGGGCCCCTTCTTCACACAAACACACCGGGACACGCAGCGAGTTTCCAAGACCATCACCCAACTCTATTGCTACTTTATTTACAACATCCTGAAAAACCACTGCCGTGAGATTGAGAGCCCCCGTGAGGTGTTACTGAGGCTTGGTCAGATGGCCTTCACTGGAGTCTCCAAGAAGAGCATAGTGTTCACAGATGGAGATTTGATCAAATACAATCTGCAGCCTTCCCAGTTCCTGTCCGGGTTCCTGATGGAACTTTTGGAGAGAGAGGGTTCAGCCCGGAGCGTGGTGTACACCTTCCCGCACCTCACCATCCAAGAGTTTGTAGCAGCACTCGCACAATTCCTGACTGTAGATCCCAGGTATATCGTGAAACTCCTGTCTGAAGTCCACAGCACGACAGATGGGCGATTTGAAGTATTTCTCCGTTTTGTCGCTGGTCTCTCCTCCCCACGGGCAGCTCGGGTCCTGGAGGCGTTTCTGGGTCCATTTCCTAATGAAACAATCTGCCGAGTGATTGACTGGGTGAAGGAGGAGGTTCAACGTCAGATTAGAAATGCAGGGAGTGAGTATGGTAAAAGGAGGCTCCTGAACACGCTGCATTACCTGTTTGAGTCTCAGAATCCTGCACTGGCTCAGCAGACACTGGGATCTGTGGAAACACTTTCATTCCAGGGACTGGGACTGACCACAATTGACTGTGCGGTCCTGTCTCATGTCATCATGCCCTGTGATACAATCAAACAACTCAATCTGTGGAGATGCCGCATTCAATGTGAAAGTCTCTGGCAGCTGGAACCGGTTTTGCACAAGTGTCAGGAATTGAGGTAACCTTTCGTTTGACACTAACACTGAACTGTAAAATTGTTCCATTATTTTGTTATTCCGTTCAGCACCCCTTCTATGGGGCCGAGCAGCCATCACTGTGCACGGGGGGCACTTCTCCTACTTTACCCACCCATCACCGATGGTCGTCTCCACTCCCCCCTCCTCCCCGGGTCACCAGTGATTGACCCCTTCCCCTGGGTCGCGCATGTTGCCTGCCGCCGTTCTCTGCTCGGGGAACATTTCACGGTCAGAAAATGAGAATAAATGGTGAAAGTCACCAAACACCACATCCACAGAGATTTATTCAATAATGTGCTGAGGTGTTTCGATAAATATCTGTTTGGGAGAAGTTATCTATCTCAGCCTCGCCGTGGTTTGTATCATTCTGTTTCCTACTCTGTCTGTTTGTGTTTAGACTGGGATTCAACCACCTGGGAGATTCTGGAGTGAAACTGGTGTCTGCGGCTCTGAGGAACCCGGACTGTAAAATACAGAGACTGGGGTAAGTCCCAGACTATGAGAGATTGTGTTTACATTCACTGGGTGTCTGACACTGAACATTAATATTATCAGTATTTGAGTCACTGATAAACACTGGGGATTTACACCATCTCCAGTCTCTGTGTCCCTCACCCTCACTCTCTCTCATCTCCAGGCTGGAATATGTCGGTCTCACATATTCTGGAGCCGAGGATCTCGTCTCTGCACTCAGTACAAACACCTCACTGACGGAGCTGGAGCTGACACACAACTCCCTCACAGACCAATCTGTCCCCGCTCTCCTCAACCTCATACTGAACCATCCAAGACTGAAGCTGCTGTGGTGAGTGTTTGTGTTAATGTGATAAAATATCAGGGGATCCGCGGGCTTCTCCTGTGATTTTGTTCTGTAAGCGTTGGTGAAATATTAACCCCAGTCGCTGCTCCTGACACTGTTGTTTCATCTGTTTATTTCCTCTTTATTCCGCGACCTGTTTCAGGCTGGGGGCGAATAAGTTCAGTGCAGATGGTGAGAACCAGCTGAAGAATCTGCTGGGAACCAGACCCGAACTGAGAGTGGACGTGACAACATCTCGGGGTATAAACATCAGCTCTCCCCCCTCCAGCTCTCCCCCCTCCAGCTCTCCCCCCTCCAGCTCTCCCCCTCCTGCTCTGCCCCCTCCAGCTCTCCCCTTCCAGCTCTCCACCCTCCCCGCTCCCCCTTCCCTCCTGCTACCCCTCCCACTCCCCCCTCTGTACTGCTTGAAATGCTATGAAATTGAATTTGTTGGCCTGCATTCTGCTTGAAATGCTATGAAATTGGATTTGCTGGCCTGCACTCTGCTTGAAATGCTATGAAGTTGGATTTGCTGGCCTGCACTCTGCTTGAAATGGAATTTGAAGGAATAGCCGTGAGTGAACTGCCAGCCCACCAGGTCTGAGTGACTGAGCTGCCAGCCCACCAGGCCTGAGTGACTAAGCTGCCAGCCCACCAGGCCTGACTGATTGAGGTGCCAGCCCAATAATCCATTCGGCCCACAATGTCCATACTAGACCTCTGGAAACCTGTCCCTTCGGCCCACAACACCCATATTAACGCTCCAGAAAGTTCCCCCCCCCCCTCTGGGGACCAATATTGGAATTAGTGGAGAGGTGGAATATTGCGTTGGGGGACCAGCCCCCCCCTTGTGAACATGCGACCCAACGGGTCCCACAACGGGTATAGAATATAAGGGGCATAGATATTGTCAGTGTTGTTACCAGGGTGGGGAGGTCTCTTACTGGAGGAAAAGGGGTTCCGGTGAGAGATGAATGTTCAAAGGGGACAGGCTGGACTAGTTTTTTACACAGACTTTGGTAGGTTCCTGGGACATCCTGCCTCAGGAGTTGGTGGGAAGGCTGTTTAGACTGACACATGATTGACAAAGTCAGGGATCAGAGGGATCCAGTCCATGAGCAGGTCGATGAGATTAGTTCAAATTGGCATGATATTGTTGGTGCAGATAATGGGGATTGAAGAGCAGTTGCTGTGCTGTACTATTCTACATACTTCCTCCAAGTTTGTCTGCGTTAATCCAATTCATAAAGTCATAGACTTGTAGAGTAAGGAAACGGGTTATTTGGCCCAAGATGTCCCATCAACGGTCAAAGGACAAGAAGCCGAAGCAAAGAAGTGGAAGCCAAGATACCAAACGCAAACAAAGGCGAAAAGCGAAATAACCGAACGGAAACTACGTCGTGCCCTTTCGGTTATTTGGCTTTTCGGCGTTGTGTCTGTTTGGTTATGTAGCTTTTCGGCATTGTGTCTGTTCGGTTATTTGGCTTTTCGGCTTTGTGTCTGTTCGGTTATTTGGCTTTTCGGCTTTGTGTCTGTTCGGTATCTTGGCTTTTCGGCGTTTTGTCTGTTCGGTATCTTGGCTTTTTGGCTTTGTGTCTGTTCGGTATCTTGGCTTTTCGGCGTTTTGTCTGTTCGGTATCTTGGCTTTTCGGCTTTGTGTCTGTCGGTATCTTGGCTTTTCGGCGTTGTTTCCGTTCGGTATCTTGGCTTTTCGGCTTTGTGTCTGTTCGGTATCTTGGCTTTTCGGCGTTGTTTCCGTTCGGTATCTTGGCTTTTCGGCTTTGTGCCTGTTCGGTATCTTGGCTTTTCGGCGTTGTTTCCGTTCTGTATCTTGGCTTTTCGGCGTTGTTTCCGTTCAGTATCTTGGCTTTTCAGCGTTGTTTCCGTTCGGTATCTGGGCTTCTACTTCTTCGCTTCGGCTTCTTGTCCTTCGATGTCCCATGCACACATGCCCATCAACACTGGTCGCACCTTCCTGCATTTGTCCCATATCCTGCTAAACCTTTTCAGTCCATGTACCTGTCCAAATATATTTTAAATTTTGTGATAGCACCTGGCTCAACTACCTCCTCTGGTAGCTTGTTCCATATGCCCACCATACTCTATGTGAAAATTCCCGATTTCTATTGAATCTTTCCCTCTCATCTTAAACCTATGTACCTTGGTTCCAGCTTCCCATCTGGGTCAAAGTCTCGGTGTATTTACCCTCTCTATTCCCCTCATGATTTAATCCACCTCTATAAGATCACCCCCATCTTCATGCGCTGAAAGAAATAAAGTGCTAGTATGCTCAACCTCTCCCTATACTCCTGGCCCTCGAATCCTGGCAACCATAAACATATCTTTCCAGTTTGACAATAATATTCATATAAGCGTGTCCAATACTGAATACAACACCCCAAATGTTGCCTCGTCAATGTTTTGTATAACTGTAACATGACAGCCCAACTTCTATACTCACTTCTCTAATTGATGAGTCGTGCCAGGGAAAAGAATGGGAGGAAATTAGGAGGGGATGGGGTGGTTAGTTGTTTAAAATATGAGAATTCAATGTTCATACCATTGGATTGTAAGCTACCCAAGCAGAATTGGAGATGCTGTTCCACCAAGTAGCGTGTGGCCAAGGACAGAGAGGTTGGAATGGGAAGAGTTACAATGGTTAGCCACGGTCGACACAAAGCATAGACTCGCCAAGTGCTTTGTGCTCGATCTGCCAAGGCCGACTGGATCAACAAGTTGCTGCCTATTTTAACTCTTGCACAGATTTCCCCCTTCCCCATTTCACCTGCATTTCTTCATCTAGCTTCACAATTCACAACTCTTCAATCCCTTTGTCTCATGTCTTCTGCCTTTTGATCTCTGGCCTTTGTCTGATCATCAACCTATCAAAACTTCATCTCACCTGTATCCACCTTACTTGTCAAGCTTTGACCTGTCCCTCCTCTTGTCCACATGTCTCTCCCTTCCCCGCCATCTGAAGAAGGGTCCAGACTTGAAACGTCACCGATCCATATTCTCCAGAGATGCTGTTTCACCCGCCAAGTGACTGCAGCACATTGTGTCTTATTCCAAAACCCTGTTTCGATCAGTTCTAATATTGGGGGGGGGGGGGGGGGGGATGACTGTTTCAGCGGGAGCCAAGGGAACTGATTTTAGATAGTGTTTAGTTTCCCTCTTTGTATACACAGATCTAATGCCCACATTCTCTGAGCTTCTGACACACTGGAGCGACTACCAATTGTTCCAACTCACAAATTTCTGTCTGGAGAGACTGAAACAGGCGATTGAAGAAAGGGTTGAACGTCTCAGCTTCATGATGAGACAGGAGGGATGTTTCAATGAACAAGAGCATGGGGTAAGTGGAAGGAACACGGTGACTTCTGTTTCCTGTCACAGAACTGACGGCATTGGGGGGGAAGAGTCACCAATACAGTCCCACTCACCTCGCACTGAATAGTGCAATGGAGACACTGATCTCTGATCAGCTTGCATCCTGTAGATCTGGAATCAGGAATAAAACCTGTGACCTGGGATTTCTGAGAATGTTCCATTCTGATCCAGCTGTTCTTCCTACACATGCATCTTAGCACAACGGTCAGGGAGCAGTAAACATGTAAACCAGAATCAAAAACGATAATACTTCTCAAGTGTCATCAGTTTCATTGGTCACATTTAGTTCAGTTCATTAAACCACAAAGGGCATTAGGCACAAGCACAAGGAACTGCAGATGCTTCTTTACAAACAAACATACAATGTGCTGCACAAAAGAACTCAGTATTTAGAGATGATGTCTGACCTGCTAGATTAATCTAAGATATTAAACTGTTCGCTTATCATTCAATTGACAAATAAAATAAACACAATTACATTTGCTAAAATCTACGGTATTAAAAAAATATTCAGCAGTTCAGTTATTAACGCATCTAAGGGAAGAGATGCTGAGTTAATTTGCAGTGAAAGGAGTGAATTGGGACATTTTGTTTTATGGGAAGGATGTAGAAGAGAAATGGAGGACATTTAAAGGGGAAATTATAAGAGTACAGAATCTATATGTCCCTGTTCAGTTGAAACGAAATAGTAAAAATCGGAAAGAGCCATGGTTTTCAAGGGAAATTGGACACTTGGTTCGAAAAAAGAGAGATATTGACAATAATTATAGGAGGCATGGAGTAAATGAGGTGCTTGTTGAGTATAAAGAATGTAAAAAGAATCTTAAGAAAGAAATAAGAAAAGGTAAAAGAAGATATGAGGTTGCTTTGGCAAGAAAGGTGAAAGTAAATCCAAAGGGTTTCTACAGCTATATTAATAGCAAAAGGATAACGAGGGATAAAATTGGACCATTAGGGAGCCAGAATGGACAGCTATCTGCAGAGCCAAAAGAGATGGGGGAGATATTGAACAATTTATTTTCTTCGGTATTCACCAAGGAGAAGGATATTGAACTCTGTGAGCTAAGGGAAAATAGTAGAGTAGCTATGGAAACTATGAGATTCAAGGAGGAGGAAGTACTGACACTTTTGAAAAATATAAAAGTGGATAAGTCTCCAGGTCCTGACAGGATATTCCCTAGGACATTGAGGGAAGCTAGTGTAGAAATAGCAGGGGCTATGACAGAAATATTTCAAATGTCATTAAAAACTGGAATAGTGCCGGAGGATTGGCGTACTGCGCATGTTGTTCCATTGTTTAAAAAGGGTTCAAAGAATAAACCTAGCAATTATAGACCTGTTAGTTTGACGTCAGTGGTGGGCAAATTAATGGAAAGGATACTTAGAGATAATATATATAAGCATCTGGATAAACAGGGTCTGATCAAGAACAGTCAACATGGATTTGTGCCTGGAAGGTCATGTTTGACAAACCTTGAATTTTTTGAAGAGGTTATTAGGGAAATTGATGAGGGTAAAGCAGTGGATGTTGTCTATATTTGATTTCAGTAAGGCCTTTGACAAGGGTCCCCATGGAAGGTTGGTTAAGAAGGTTCAATCTTTGGGTGTTAATGGCGGAGTAGCAAGATGGATTCAACAGTGGCTGAATGGGAGATGCCAGAGAGTAATGGTGGATGGCTGTTTGTCAGGATGGAAGCCGGTGACCAGTGGGGTGCCTCAGGGATCTGTGTTGGGTCCACTGTTGTTTGTCATATACATCAATGATCTAGATGATGGGGTGGAAAATTGGATAAGTAAGTATGCAGATGATACTAAGATAGGTGGTGCAGTGGATAATGAAGTAGATTTTCAAAGTCTACAGAGAGATTTGGGACATTTGGAAGAGTGGGCTGAAAAATGGCAGATGGAGTTTAATGCTGATAAGTGTGAGGTGCTACATCTTGGCAGGACAAATCAAAATAGGACGTAAATGGTAGGGAATTGAGGAATGCTGTGGAACAGAGGGATCTAGGAATAACTGCATAGTTCCCTGAAGGTGGAATCGCATGTAGATAGGGTGGTAAAGAAAGCTTTAGGTGTGCTGGCCTTTATAAATCAGAGCATTGAATATAGGAGTAGGGAAGTAATGTTAAAATTGTACAAGGCATTAGTGAGACCAATTCTGGAGTATGGTGTACAATTTTGGTCGCCTAATTATAGGAAGGATGTCAACAAAATAGAGAGAGTACAGAGGAGATTTACTAGAATGTTGCCTGGGTTCCAGCAACTAAGTTACAGAGAAAGGTTGAACAAGTTAGGTCTTTATTCTTTGGAGCACAGAAGGTTAAGGGGGGGACTTGACTGAGGTCTTTAAAATGATGAAAGGGATAGACAGAGTTGACGTGAATAAGCTTTTCCCATTGAGGGTAGGGAAGATTCAAACAAGAGGGCATGACATGCGAATTAAGGGAGAGAGGTTTAGGGGTAACATGAGGGGGAACTTCTTTACTCAGAGAGTGGTGGCTGTGTGGAATGATCTTCCAGCAGAAGTGGTGGAGGCAGGATCGATTTTAACATTTAAAAGTAAAGTGGATAGGTATGTGGACGGGAAGGGAATGGAGGGGTGTGGTCTGAGTGCAGGTAGATGGGACTAGGGGAAAATAAATGGGCGGCATGGACTGGAAGGGCCGAGAAGGCCTGTTTCTGTGCTGTAATAGTAAGATTAAACGAGAACTTACCAGTTCGAAGGTTGATCTTTATTTTATGAGGAGTTGCGATGAGGGATTTCGTGAAGAACCCGCCAGCACGCATGCGCGACATTCTTCAAAGTAGCGGTGTGGAATCAAGAACAACAACAGAGAAATGACTTGGTATAGTAAGATTGAAGAGACTCTAATTACCAGTTGATTTATGATCGAGGGTTGGGAGCGGAGGGCACGAAATCCCTCATCGCAACTCCTCATAAAATAAAGATCAACCTTCAAACTGGTAAGTTCTCGTTTAATCTTACTATTTCATTTCGGAGTCACGTGAGTGACTTCGTGAAGACTTCAAAGCTCTGATTCCATGCCCTGGACCACGTCCATGCTGTCACACACCACTATTAAGGATGGATGGGAGTAAACAACTTTCCACACTGCTTGTACTGAAAAATAAGAATAATATTTATTAACAACAAAGAAAAAAACCCTCATTCGGGGACATCTCTATGTTCTTGACCTGCATTCAGCACGGCCTCCGCGAACTGTAGAGGAGCGGCAACAGGTTTGTTGTAGAACCGCTGGAAGATGGCTTCATTCGCCCATCCTGCTGTGGCAAGAATATGGTCCATGGGCACCTCCATGACCCTTGCCGCCGACGTTGATGCAGCCCTGGTGGAATGGGATTTGAAGACATTAGTGTCAATACCTGACTTACCCAAGACGATCCTGAGCCACCTGGATATCGTCTGGACCGTCACTCTATGGTGAGGTGTCTTGTGGGTGATAAGCAAGTATTTCTCCATTCCCCTCAGCTTTCTCGTCACTTTCACATAGTGACGGATATGGGCGGCTAAACATAGCCTTGCACCTGCGGGGTATGCCGGGAACCTCAGCTGCAGCCCTGTGAACCCAGGTCTATGCTGCTTGAGTAGTTCGTCTATGAAGAAGACTACGTCTGCAGGGGTAGAGATCATCCTGTCGATCCGGACTTTGTGGAGTGTCTGTACCCTCTGCGCCGAAGTCAGTGCCAGTAACATCACCAGCTTCAAGGTGAGTTTGTCCAGCTCAAGCCCCTCCATGGGCGACCACGTCCTGAGCAGGGTTAATACCTTCCCGATATCCCAGGTGATGTTATGACGCGGTCTGGGCGGATTCGAATTGAATATTCCCCGCACGAGTCTGGACACCAGCCTGTTGGATCCTACCTCAATATTGAGGTAGAATGACAGCGCACTCCTGGCGCTGTTGATGGCACTGTAGCTCAGGTGTTCATCATGGTGCAACCCCGCCAGGAATTCCAATACGTCGGTGATGGTTACAGTGTCGTATGCAATGTGGGAGCGGCCGCAGTGGGTTTCCCATTTCCAGATGTGTGAGAGGTATTGCCGCCTGGTGGACTCCTGGCATGACGCTCCGATGGTATCCATGGTTCTAGATGATAGGCCATACCGCAGTAATGGCCTGTTCAGAACCTGCAAGCCAACAAGTTTAGATAACTGTGGCAGGGATGTGGTTCCCCTGACACAGGGTTTGTTACCAATTGTGGGCAACCCTCTAAGAGGACCCAAGGTTACTGATCATATCAAGGACCACCGAATACCATGGCTGCGTAGGCCAGTCGGGTATGATAAGAATGCCCTTGGCAGCATCCATCTGGATTTACCGCAATACCAGACTGTTGAGGCAAAATTGAGGAAATGCATAGAAGAACCATTTCCCCCAGTCCAGCGAGAACGCATCCATCGCCATTGCCCCAGGATCTGGTTCCCACGAAACGTATGTTGGTACCTGATGGTTCAACCGCGATGCAAAGAGATCGATATCCGGTTTACCAAATTTGGCTGTAACTTTAGCGAAGATTTGAGGATTCAACATCCACTCGATGTTGTCATTAAATTTGCGTGACCTGGTGTCCGCCACTGTGTTGAGCTCACCTGGTAAATAGGTAGCTGAAATCCAAATATTCCGTCGAATACACCAGAGCCAAATTGTATTTGCCAATTCATCACATGAAATTGACCTGGTACCGCCCATATGGTTTAAATATGCCACCGCAGTGGTATTGTCTATTTGGAGACGGACATGAGCGTCAGTAAGATTAGAACAATAAGCTCGAAGTCCGTGAAATGCTCCAAGCATCTCCAAATAGTTTATCCCTTGTGATAATAACAGGGTAGATTCAAGGGTGTCCCATCTGCCCCCACAACTAGAGTAGTTGTCCGTAGCTCCCCAGCCAAGGGAGCTTGCGTCTGTTTGTAAGTATACCATCGGATTGGGCAAAATGATGGGTTTAAATGAGTCACAAATATTGTCAACCCACCATTGTAACTCAATCTTAGCTGCATTGGTCTATCGAAATGTCCAGCGTTCAGTTTTAACGCTGAGATCTTGGCTCTCTGCAAATTTTGATAATGCAAAGGTCCGTATTGGGCAGCTGGAAAAAGTGCTACGATCTTGCCAATCGCCTTAGCAGTTTGTCTAATTGATGGTATATTGGCCCAGACTAAATCCTTACATACTTGGGTGACATCCCCAACTTTGTTAGTTGGTATGGTGGCCCTCATGCGATTGGAATCCACCGTGAACCCCAGATAATCCATGACCTGTGAAGGGCAGAACTTTGATTTATCTGGACGGATAATAAACCCTATTTTCTGAAAAATTGCCACGGTGGCTGAAACTGCCAGTTCAGCCGATTCCAGGGTGTTTCCAATGATCAGGATATCATCCAGATAGGCCATCACTATGTGATTTTGTCTCCTTAGCGTGGCCAGAATAGGTTTGAGTAATTTAGTAAACAATCTAGGGGCTATGGTAAGCCCATTTGGCAAAGCCCTGTATTGCCAGAGCTGATCCATCCAGGTAAATTTTAAGAACTTCCTGTGGTGCTTCCGAATGGATACTGAATAGTATGCATCTTTTAAATCAATGCATGCCATAAAGCAGCCATGAGAAATGAATGACTTGGCTGTTTCGAACGTGTCCATTTTGAAATGGGTATATTTTTCAAAGGTATTCAAATGGGTCAGATCAATAATAACCCGACATCCTCCATCCTTTTTGGGCCTAGTGAATATGTTGGATACAAATTCAATTGGTTCGTGTATAGTTCTTTCTATCACGCCTTTTTCTTGTAACCTTAAGATTTCAGCATAGCCTGCTGCCATTTCGTTGTTAGACAGCGTAAATTTCCGATCTGGCATATGCTGGGATGGAGGGATGTTGCCATTGATGAATTCAATCTCATGGCCTTGAATATTCTGTAAGATAAACTCATCAGAAGTGATGGTTCCCCATGCCACCATGAAGAACCGTAGTCGCCCACCAACATGTGAAGTTAAGCACGCAGGTGCATGAAAACCAGACCGCCTTACCTCCATGGTTACCGGCGGTCCTTGACATGTTTGGCGGGACGTGGAGGTGCTGGGTTGGGCTGATGATGCGGCGTCCGCATCTTCTATGGTGGCCGCTGGGGGCCTAGCCCTAAAAAAGGCCGAGGTTGTTGAGGCTGCTGAAATTGAGGCGGAGCTGGAGCGTAAGTTCTTACCGGTCTAACGGCAGGGCCTCGAGGCCTGAAATATGGCGCTTTCTTGGCCGCCTGCCTGGACGAGATTTGTGACCGCATTAGTCCCACCATCTTGGCGTGGTCGTCCAGCTTCTTGACCCTCTTCGGGAGGTCTTCCCCGAATAACTGTCTGGGTGGCGGCGTAGGAGGTGCTTTACACAACCCCGCAAATTTTGGGTTTAGCGTGGGTCTGATGACGCTCTTCCTGAAGGCGTTGATCTCATACTGTGTGGTACACAGTAGAGCCAGAGCATCCTCCTGTTCGATGCTCAGATCCTCCCCGTCCACCGACCGCGCAAACGCGGTAATCCCAGCAGTAAGCAGCTTCAGGATCCGCTGGAGCTTCATCTCGTGGGTCCTGATTCCTGTGCTGATGTTGCCCCAGATTGGCGTATTGACAATGGGCACGTTGAGGGAGTTGCAGTTCGCTGGGGCTTTGTGCCTGTTTATGGCCTCCGACAAGACCTCCTCCTGGAGCTGGTGGTTAGTCAGGAAGTCCACGGTGGCAGCCAGTTTGGGGTTGAGGAGTAGTCCCGCTGTCTCCGATAATGCAAATTTTGTTGCTACATCGAGGAGCTCTTCCTGAGGGGCCTCCGATGTAGCTGGTGCTTGGCCCAAGATGTCCTCTTCCTCCGGCTGTCTCAGGCTGCCTGCAGATGATGGTGAAGTCTCCCTGTGCCCTCTGGAGCTGGATGCTTCCTGCCTCTGATTCTGTTGCAGGAGGAGTTCCAACATCCGCTCCATCCTGTCAATACGCCCTTCGCCCTTAGCACTCAGGCGGTCGGAGTCCTCATGTTCTGCGGAACTGCTGAGGCTCTGGTCATCGGCCCGCACCTCGTCGAGGTGAACCCGGTGCCGGAAGCTGTCGCTACCAGCCGCCGCAGCGAAGCTGAGCGAATCCCGCGCAGACCCGTTCAAACGCCTCCTTTTGGCGGAGCTTGATGCCGCTGCCTCGGAGGGCAAACGCGGTGAGTGGTCGGCATCCGACGCCTCGGCGTGGTGACCCGACGTCCGCGCGGGCTTGCCGACTGCCCTAATCCTGGGCCTAGCCGACGTACGGTCCCGTCCTCCCATCCACGGGGGACTCGGTGACCGTGGCGGGACTCCTCCCAAGTGACTCTTCCTAGTCTTGGTGGTTGGAGAGTCGACACTGGTCCTTGCAGGTCTCCCAGTGGACTTGAGTCCCGCCAATTCACCAGTCCGCATTCTAGCGGCAGGTGATGCCTTTGCCCCTAAAGGGCTAGGCTTACAGGCTCCATCCCTCCCTCTCCTCCGAGAGCTCAGGGAGAAGGGCCGTGCAGCACCACGCGAGCCCTTGCCCAGGTCGACCAACGAGCCCGTTGGCGACAGCGATACGGAGTCAGGATCAACCTGCTCCGGTGGCACACCGAAATCCTGCTCCGCGGAATCCTCACTGGAGCTCCGGTGTATCGGCGGGTCGGGCCCTGTACCGACAGGGCTCCCCGACTTCCTCGCCTTCTTCCCGGCCTGACTCGCAGGTGTAGCCGTTGATGAGGGCTCCGGGATGGGTGGCCGGCGACTCCGAGCGGACGTCCTACGGCCCTTGTTTCTCCCGTCCATGTTCCTGTTAAAGAAAACACTCTCCCAACAGGAACCAACCAACTCAAGGTTAGTTTCACTTACCTGAGCGGCTCCTTATGAAGGGCTGGCGGTGAACCGCGCTCCACCGCCAGCCGTCGACAGCAATGCGTTGCGACGATATGTCGCGCATGCGTGCTGGCGGGTTCTTCACGAAGTCACTCACGTGACTCCGAAATGAAATTGTTATATGGTTATATGATTGGCGTACTGCGCATGTTGTTCCATTGTTTAAAAAGGGTTCAAAGAATAAACCTAGCAATTAAAGACCTGTTAGTTTGACGTCAGTGGTGGGCAAATTAATGGAAAGGATACTTAGAGATAATATATATAAGCATCTGGATAAACAGGGTCTGATCAAGAACAGTCAACATGGATTTGTGCCTGGAAGGTCATGTTTGACAAACCTTCTTGAATTTTTTGAAGAGGTTACTAGGGAAATAGATGAGGGTAAAGCAGTGGATGTTGTCTATATTTGATTTCAGTAAGGCCTTTGACAAGGTTCCCCATGGAAGGTTGGTTAAGAAGGTTCAATCTTTGGGTGTTGATGGTGGAGTAGCATGATGGATTCAACAGTGGCTGAATGGGAGATGCCAGGGAGTAATGGTGGATGGCTGTTTGTCAGGTTGGAAGCCGGTGACCAGTGGGGTGCCTCAGGGATCATGTGTTGTTTGTCATGTACTTCAATAATCTAGATGATGGGGTGGAAAATTGGATAAGTATGCAGATGATACTAAGATAGGTGGTGCTGTGGATAATGAAGTAGATGTTCAAAGTCTACAGAGAGATTTGGGCCATTTGGAAGAGTGGGCTGAAAGATGGCAGATGGAGTTTAATGCTGATAAGTGTGAGGTGCTACATCTTGGCAGGACAAATCAAAATAGGACGTAAATGGTAAATGGTAGGGAATTGAGGAATGCTGTGGAATAGAGGGATCTAGGAATAACTGTACATAGTTCCCTGAAGGAGGAATCGCATGTAGATAGGGTGGTAAAGAAAGCTTTTGGTGTGCTGGCCTTTATAAATCAGAGCATTGAATATAGGATTAGGGAAGTAATGTTAAAATTGTACAAGGCATTGGTGAGACCAATTCTGGAGTATGGTGTACAATTTTGGTCGCCTAATTCTAGGAAGGATGTCAACAAAATAGAGAGAGTACAGAGGAGAATTACTAGAATGTTGCCTGGGTTCCAGCAACTAAGTTACAGAGAAAGGTTGAACAAGTTTGGTCTTTATTCTTTGGAGCGCAGAAGGTTAAGGGGGGACTTGATTGAGGTCTTTAAAATGATGAAAGAGATAGACAGAGTTGACGTGGATAAGCTTTTCCCATTGAGGGTAGGGAAGATTCAAACAAGAGGGCATGACATGAGAATTAAGGGACAGAAGTTTAGAGGTAACATGAGGGGGAACTTCTTTACTCAGAGAGTGGTGGCTGTGTGGAATGATCTTCCAGCAGAAGTGGTGGAGGTAGGATCGATTTTAACATTTAAAAGTAAAGTGGATAGGTATATGGACGGGAAGGGAATGGAGGGGTATGGTCTGAGTGCAGGTAGATGGGACTAGGGGAAAATAAATGGTCAGCACGGACTGGAAGGGCCGAGAAGGTCTGTTTCCGTGCTGTAATTGTTATATGGTTATTTGGTTATAGATGGAAAGGAGGGGATGAGCTGCAGGAAATGTACAAGAGAGGAATGTCTTTGATCGGGTAAAACTGGGGTAGGTATAAAAATTAAAAAGTTATCTGGTCAATGAGTGAATGCCGGCTCACAGAGGGTAAGAATGTAGATGAAAGAACAGAATGGCTTCAAAATGCAGAGCAGGAAGAAATGCAGGTTGGACGGGACACGTCCATTCCTAGTGGGATACAGTCCATGTGAGGCCAAAAGGAATTGGATCAATTTCACATCAATTTCAACACAGCCATCATTGTCCTGAATGGCCTGTTCCCGTGCTGTACTCCGCTGTGTTCTCGGACACTGCCAGGTGTGAAGTGAATTTCCCACTGTCAGGACTCTGGGATTACAGTTTGTCAGCACAGTGTCATGGTTGTATGAAGAGGCAGATCAAAATGCCTGTCACTATGCTCAAAACTACCGGAATATCCCATCACTGATCAGCTAATTCCTTCCCCATTAGCATTGTCTCAGTCACTTCTCAATATATTCATTGTTGTTCTTCACAGAGTGTCGCTGAGCTCGTGGCAAAGGAAAACCGCAGAGAAAGTTCCACACTCTTCCTCAGTCTGGTGATGGAGAAGGGCAACTGTGCCCGGCGGAAAATGTGGGAATCCTTTGTGAAAATGCAGAATGAATTACCAAAGCTGGACAAAATACTGCAAGAAATCCAGGAGCTCGGTACGGTAAATCAACACTCTGAACTGAATATCACATTGAAACGCTGGAGTTAACGATGTTATTCAAGTCTGGTTTAATGAATGCTTGTTGATTTCAATAGGTCCTGATCCAGAAGAATACATGAACATCACCAGAGGTTTATCTGAATTACCCTCTCATATCGAAGGTGAATGTTGAAATGCACAGTTCACACCAATGACGTTAGAATTGATGTCATACTGAAACTGTTCAGAGCTTTGCAGAATGAGAAATCAGAAGATCAAAGGCTAAGCAATTGTTAGACTGACACGGGGATTCACTACGGATTACTTCTTTGTCTGTAGATTCAGGTTTAGCTTAGTTTAGTGTATTGTCACATGTACTGAGGTACAGTGAAAAGCTCTTGTTGCGTGTTATCCAGTCAGCAGAAAGACAATATGTGATTATAATCGAGGCATTTACAGTATAGATAAACTATGAGAAAATAACGTTTAGTGCAAGGCAAAACGAGGAAAGTCCGATCAAGGATAGTCCGAGTGTAACCAAAGAGGTACAGTAGATAACCAAAGAGTCAGTGAATTGATTTGAAGAGTATTGAAGTAATTTGTGTAGTTTTTAATGTTGAGTTTTGAGTTGAGCCATCTAACATGGTGTGCATTATCTGCCTTTTCCCATGCAAGGTGTTCAACGGAAACACAAGGATAGTCTACGAGCACAGACTGAAACACTGAGTGTGAACACGATCCTGATGTCGGAGAAGGTTAAGGATTTCCAGCTGCTTGATCGATACGCTGAGCTCACAATCATCTCCACTGTTCGAGATCGGACACTGGTGGAACATGAGCTGCTGGCAAGAGGCCGGGACCATGAAGAGTGGAGAGAGGAATGTCTTCGGGGAAAACTGGAAAAAATCAAGACTGATCAATTGTTCCACAGCAGCTTTTCCTGGAGTAAATCCCAATCTGGGAGTTCAGCATCAGTGGCCGGAGTCGCGGGGATCGGAAAAACAACAATGGTGCAAAAGATGGTACATGATTGGGCCACGGGGGAAATATTACAACAATTCCAGTTTGTCTTCAATTTCAAATTCCGGGATTTGAACACTATTAACTGTAGAGTAACCCTGAGGGAACTGATTCTGGAACAGTATCCTTACTTTGGGAATATGCTAGGAGAAGTCTGGAAGAACCCAGAGGGATTGCTGTTTATATTCGACGGTCTGGATGAATTCAAGGGCAAAATCGATTTTGCTGACAGTCGGAGAGACACAGAACCTAAGCACCAGTGCCCAGATCCCGAGTGGTGGTGTGAAGTGTCTGACATTGTGTACAGTTTAATCCAGCACAAGCTGCTCCCAGGGTGTTCAGTGCTAGTGACCACCCGCCCCACTGCGTTACATTTACTGGAAAAGGCAGAGATCAGTCTCCGGGCTGAAATCCTGGGATTTGTTGGTGAGGAACGGAAGGAATATTTCACCAGGTATTTTGAAGATCAGACGTTGGCAGCAGCTGTTTTCAAACACGTGAAGGAGAACGAGATCCTGTACACCATGAGCTACAACCCCTCCTACTGCTGGATCCTCGGCCTGACACTGGGCCCCTTCTTCACACAAACACACCGGGACCCGCAACGAGTTCCCAAGACCATCACCCAACTATATTGCTACTTTATTTACAACATCCTGAAAAACCACGGCCGTGAGATTAAGAACCTCCGTGAGGTGTTACTGAGGGTTGGTCAGATGGCCTTCACTGGAGTGGCTGAGAAGAACATTGTGTTCACAGATGGAGATTTGATCAAATACAATCTGCAGCCTTCCCAGTTCCTGTCCGGGTTCCTAATGGAACTTTTGGAGAGAGAGGGTTCAGCCCGGAGCGTGGTGTACACCTTCCCGCACCTCACCATCCAAGAGTTTGTAGCCGCACTCGCAAAATTCCTGACTGTAGATCCCAATTATATCGTGAAACTCCTGTCTGAAGTCCACAGCACGACAGACGGGCGATTTGAAGTATTTCTCCGTTTTGTCGCTGGTCTCTCCTCCCCATGGGCAGCTCGGGTCCTGGAGGAGTTTCTGGATCCATTTCCTAATGAAACAATCTGCCGAGTGATTGACTGGGTGAAGGAGGAGGTTCAACGTCAGATTAGAAATGCAGGGAATATGTTTGGTAAAAGGCGGGTCCTGAACACGCTGCACTACCTGTTTGAGTCTCAGAATCGTGTACTGGCTCAGCAGACACTGGGATCTGTAGAAACACTTTCATTCAGTGACCTGGGACTGACCCCGATTGACTGTGCGGTCCTGTCTCATGTCATCGGGCCCTGTGATACAATCAAACGCCTCAATCTGGAGAACTGCCGCATTCAGTGTGAAGGTCTGCAGCGGCTGGGACCGGCTCTGCACAAGTGTCAGGTCTTGAGGTAACTGTCCGTTTGACACCAACACTGAACTGCAAAATTGTTTCACTATTTTGTTATTCCATCCAGCACCCCTTCTATGGGGCCGAGCGAGCGGCTGTCACTGTGCACGGGGGGGGGGTGGGGGCACCCCTCCTATTTTACCCTCCCTCCCCCGGGTCACGCGTGTTGCCTGCCCTGCCCTGCCGCCGTTCTCTGCACGGGGAACATTTCCTGGTCGTCGGTCGGTCGGGGAATGAGAATAAATGGTGAAAGTCACCAAACACCACAACCACAGAGATTTCAATCAATCAATCAATCAGTTTTATTCGAGCCGTACAATGAAGAGAACATACAAATACACAATAAAAATGTAACACGAACATCCGCCACAGCATTCATCACTGTGGTGGAAGGCACACAATTTGGCCAGTCCACCTCCATTTCCCCTCGTGGTCGGAACCACAACCCTCCGCAGTCGCCGATGTTCAGACAGATAAAGTCCAGGTAAGCCCTCTCTCTCCGGTCTTTGGAGACCGCGGCTTCAGGCTGCCGCGGGCCAGCAAATGGAACGCTCTCCTCCGGTGACCCCCGGCGATGGCTCGCCCACTCTACACCGAGAGTCCGCGTGCGCCTGCGGCTGAAGCCCCGGGCGCGTCTCGGGGAAAGGCCGCACCGATCCTCGATGTTAGGGCACGGGTGGGGGGGTGGCAATATGGAAAAAGTCGCCTCTCCGTGGAGGAGGCAACTGAAAGGGGTTTCCCCCTTGCCCCCCCACACCACCCCCCATACATGACACACAGAGAGACATTAAAAACATACATTTAAACACACTAAAATACAAAAGTAGGAAAAAACTGAGACACGCTCCTGGTGTTCAATATTTGTTCAATAATGTGCTGAGGTGTTTCCATAAATATCCGTTTGGGAGAAGTTATCTATCTCAGCCTCGCCAGAGTTTGTATTAGTTTGTTTCTTATTCTGTCTGTTTGTGTTTAGACTGGAATTCAACGACCTGGGAGATTCCGGAGTGAATCTGGTGTCTGTGGCTCTGAGGAAACCGGACTGTAAAATACAGAGACTGGGGTAAGTCCCAGACTGTGAGAGATTGTGTTTACAGTCACTGGGTGTCTGAAACTGAACATTAATATGATCAGTAATTGTGTCACTGATAAACACTGGGGATTTGCACCGTCTCCTGTCTCTCTGTGTCCCTCACCCTCACTCTCTCTCATCTCCAGGCTAGGCAGTGTCGGTCTCACAGATTCTGGAGCCAAAGATCTCGCCTCCGCTCTCAGTACAAACCACACTGTGACGGAGCTGTGGCTGGGTGATAATAAACTGGGAGATTCCGGAGTGAAACTGGTGTCTGTGGCTCTGAGGAACCCGGATTGTAAAATACAGAGATTGTGGTAAGTCCCAGACTGTGAGAGATTGTGTTTACGCTCACTGGGTGTCTGACACAGAATATTAATATGATCAGTAATTGTGTCACTGATAATCACTGGGGATTTGCACCGTCTCCTGCCTCTCTGTGTCCCTCACCCTCACTCTCTCTCATCTCCAGGCTGTATGGTGTCGGTCTCACAGATTCTGGAGTAGAGGATCTCGTCTCCGCTCTCAGTACAAACACCTCACTGACGGAGCTGCACCTGGGTGATAATAAACTTGGAGATTCCGGAGTGAAACTGGTGTCTGCGGCTCTGAGGAACCCGGACTGTAAAATATCCATGCTGGGGTAAGTCCCAGACTGAGAGATTGTGTTTACATTCACTAGGTGTCTGACACAGAATATTAATATGATCAGTAATTGTGTCACTGATAAACACTGGGGATTTGCACCGTCTCCTGCCTCTCTGTGTCCCTCACCCTCACTCTCTCTCATCTCCAGGCTGAACAGTGTTGGTCTCACAGATTCTGGAGCCGTGGATCTTGTCTCCGCTCTCAGTGCAAACCACACGGTGACAGGGCTGGACCTGAGTGGGAATAAACTGGGAGATTCCGGAGTGAAACGGGTGTCTGCGGCTCTGAGGAACCCGGACTGTAAAATACAGACACTGCGGTAAGTCCCAGACTGTGAGAGATTGTGTTTACACTCACTAGGTGTCTGACATTGAACATTAATGTGATCAGTAATTGTGTCACTGATAAACACTGGGGATTTGCACGGTCTCCTGTCTCTGTGTCCCTCACCCTCGCTCTCTCTCATCTCCAGGCTGAACAGTGTTGGTCTCACAGATTCTGGAGCCGAGGATGTCATCTCCGCTCTCAGTACAAACCCCTCACAGACGGAGCTGCACCTGGTAGGCAACTCCCTCACAGATCGATCTGTCCCTGCTCTCCGCCAGCTCATACTGAACCAACCGTGTCTGAAGCAGATTCAGTGAGTGTTTGTGTTAATGTTTAATGTGATAAAATATCAGGGGATCCATCCGCGGGCTTCTTTCTCCTGTGATTTTATTCTGTAAGTGTTGTTGAAATATTAACCCGTCCCTGTTATTGACACTGTTGTTTCATCTGTTTATTTCCTCTTTATTCCTCGACTTGTTTCAGGCTGGGGGTGAATAAGTTCAGTCCGACCGGGAAGAAGGAACTGATGTCGCTGCAGGAACCCAGACCCGGACTGAGTGTGGACTTGTGAACATCTCGTGGTGATCTGCTATAGGATCTTTGGCGTAATAGTGCAGTAAAGACATCAATAAATAATTATATAAAAACTTTCCACAATAAAATTGAAACAACGATGAGCCTGTGAATAAATAGTAAAAAGTAAACAAAGCAGCATGGTTCAAAGACAGCAGCATAGAAACATAGACAAAAGGAGTAGGCCATTCGGCCCTTTGAGCCTGCACCGCCATTCAATATGATCATGGCTGATCATCCAACTCAGTATGCCGTACCTGCCTTCTCTCCATATCCCCTGATCACTTTAGCCACAAGGGCCACATGTAACTCCATCTTAAATATAGCCAATGAACTGGCCTCAACTACGTTCTGTGGCAGAGAATTCCACAGATTTACCACTCTGTGTGAAAAAAAGTCTAATCTCAGTCCTAAAAGATTTCCCCCTTATCCTTAAACTGTGACCCCTTGTTCTGGACTTCCCCAACATCGGGAACAATCTTCCTGCATCTAGCCTGTCCAACCCCTTAAGAATGTTGTAAGTTTCTGTAAGATCCCCCCTCAATCTTCTAAATTCTAGCGAGTACAAGCCAAGTCTATCCAGTCTTTCTTCATATGAAAGTCCTGCCATCCCAGGAATCAGTCTGGTGAACCATCTCTGTACTCCCTCTATGGCTAGAATGTCTTTCCTCAGATTTGGAGACCAAAACTGTACACAATACTCCAGGTGTGGTCTCAGTAGAACCCCCCTGCTCCTATACTCAAATCCTGTTGCTATGAATGCTAACATACACGCTAGCAATGCTACCATAATAATATCCATAGCAGCAGCAGCAGTTCACTGAGGTAGTGAGGGATCAGTCAGTGAGGCTGGGAGGTTGAAATTGTCTCGGCCTCGGGGAAGAAGCTGGCTTTAATTTAAGCCTTGTTTCCTGGCCTTTATGCTGCAACCGCAGTCACGTAAGCACTGTCCTCTCTCTCTCTCTCTCCCCCCCTCCCTCTGTTTATTTCTCTCTTCCTCATTCTCTCTCTCTCTCTCCATTCTCTCTCCCTCTCTCTTTCCATCCCCTCTTTTTCTCTACACACTCCTCTCTCTCTTTCTCTCCATTCTCTCTCTCTCTCCCCATTCTCTCTCTCTCTCCATTCTCTTTCTCTCCATTCCCTCTCTCCATTCTCTCTTTCTCACTCTCTCTGTCTCTCTCTCCATTCTCTCTATCTCAATTCACTCTATTTCTCTCCATTCTCTCTGTATCTCTCACTCTCTCTCTCTCACTCTCTTTCTCTCTCCCTCTGTCTCTCTCTCTTTCCCTCTCATTCTCTCTCTCCTTCCCTCTTTCTCCACTCTCTCTCCCCATTCTCTATGTCTCTGTCTCTCTCTCTGTCTCTCTCTCCATTCTCTCTGTCTCTCTCTTTCTCACTCCCTCTCTCCATTCTTTCTCTCTCTCTCTCCATTGTCTCCCTCTTTTTCTCTGTCTCTCTCTCCTCTCTCTGTCTCTTTTTCTCTCTTTTTCTATACTCTCTGTCTTTGTCTCTGTCTCTCTTTCTCTCTCTCTCTCCATTCTCTCTTCATTGTTCATTTATTTATTGTCATTCGATAAAAACATGCTTCTATATGAATCATGAACAAATTAGGAATTTGTACTCGGGTCCGAGCAGCATAATAGACCAGTAAAGACAATAGACAAGAGGTACAGGAGTCGGCCATTCGGCCCTTCGAGCCAGCACCGCCATTCACTGTGATCATGGCTGATCTTCCCCAATCATTACCCCGTTCCTGCCTTCTCCCCATATCCCCTGACTAGGCTATCTTCAACAGCCCTATCTAGCTCTCTCTTGAAAGCATCCAGAGAACCAGCCTCCACCACCCTCTGAGGCAGAGAATTCCACACTCACAACTCTCTGTGAGAAAAAGTGTTTCCTCATCTCAATTCTAAATGGCGTATTCCTTATTCTTAAACTGTGTGTGGCCCCTGGGTCTGGACTCCCCCAACATCGGGAACATGTTTCCTGCCTCTAGCGTGTCCTAGCAATCTTATGTGTTTCAATGAGATCCCCTCTCATCCTTCTAAACTCCAGAGTGTACAAGGCCAGCTGCTCCATTCTCTCAGCATGACAGTCTCGCCATCCCGGGAATTAACCTGGTGAACCTATGCTGGGCTCCCAGAATAACAAGAATGTCTTTCCTCAAATTAGCGGACCAAAACTGCACACAATACACCAGGTGTGGTCCCACCAGGGCTCTGTACAACTGCAGAAGGACCTCGTTGCTCTTATACTCAACTCCTCTTGTTATAAAGGCCAACAGGCCAAAACTCTACACAATACTCCAGGTGTGGTCTCACCAGGGCTCTGTACAACTGCAGAAGGACCTCTTTGCTCCTATACTCCTCCTGTTGTTATAAACGCCAACAGGAAGGCCAGAAGGAGTACCTGCAGTTCTTTCCTACACAACTGACAAGCTTGCATGTCTTTGGAGTGTGGCAGGGAACCGGAGCAACCGGAGAAAACCCACGCAGATCACGAGGGGGAGGGGGAACGTGCAAACTCCATACAGACAGCACCCGTGGTCGGGATGGAAGCTGGGTCTCTGGCGCTACGAGGCAGCAGCTTTACCCACTGCACCACCGTGACTGATGCGTGTAGTCGGGGGGACTATTCATACGCTCCAAGACTGACCTCTGACTGGGCCAGAGTAGGCACAGGCTCTTACTGAACGGGCTACTATAGAGGCGATTCTTGCTATTGAGGGAACCCAGCGTAGGTTCACCAGGTTAATTCCCAGGATGGCGGGACTGTCA
The DNA here is from genome assembly GCA_963514005.1 of Raja brachyura. The sequence continues at coordinate 28,884,753 of OY740805.1, read as the reverse complement.
TATGCTGTCACAGTGGGGAAACTTTAGATTCTGCTGTGTGGGGCGGGATGTTTTATGTTGAACTCTATCTATCGTGTGTTGTGTCCTTTATTTTAGTGAATGGCTGTATGGTGATCACATTTCACTGTGCCAACTGGCACATGTGACAAATAAATGTATCTTGTATCTTGATTATGATTTGCAATTCCTTGTTTCTACATATTTTCGATAGTGTAGAATATTACCCGTTTGTCTTGATTTTAGCAAAATTTAGAGATACAGCGAGGAAACGGGGCTTTCTGTCCACCGAGTCCGCACCGACCAGCGATCCCCGTACACTAACATTATCCTACAAAATAGGGACAATTTACAAATTTTTCCGGAGCCAATTAACTTACAAACCTGCACATCTTTGGAATGTGAAAGGAAACCAGAGCACCCAGGGAAAACCCTTGCATGGGTCACGGGAGAAGGTACAAACAGTACAGACAGCACCGGTGGTCAGGATCAAAACCATGTCTCTGGAGCTGTAAGGCAGCAACCCTCCCACTGCATCACTGTGCCTCCCTGACTGAAAAAGTTACTTATATAACAACTAAACAGGTTCGCTTCTTAATAGTAAGATTAAATGAGAACTTACCAGTTTGAAGTTTGATCGTTATTTTATGAGGAGGTACGATGAGGGATTACGTGAAGAAGGCCGTCCCCACGCATCCGCTTCAATCTTCAAAGCAGCGGTGTGAAATCACAGATAACAGTTGTTGAACTAACATAGGAAGATTATAGATGACGAACTACCAGATGATCGTTATGTTACGAGGGTAGGGAGCGGAGGGCACGTAATCCCTCATCGTAACTCCTCATAAAATAACAATCAAACTTCAAACTGGTAAGTTCTCGCTTAATCTTACTATTTTACTTCGGAGTCACGTGAAGACTTTGAAGGTCTTTGATTTCATGCCATGGAGAAACGAGTCCACACAAGCACGACTGCATCAGTTGACCATAGATGAGGGAAACATCATAATGCATACATACATGACATAGATTTAAAAACATGCTGATGCTGATAAAAGAACAAACAATTATAACAGTAACCCCTCTCAACCGAGGGGAACTATAAACTGAACCTAAATAGAGTTGGCAAACGTCCCGGGTCTGGCAATGGGTTAAAATAAATGTTGGATACCTCGTATGTTAGACCATCCTGCAGTTGACAGGATGTGGTCCAGAGGACCGCACATAACCCTTGCTGCTGGTGTTGTAGCAGCCCTGGTGGAGTGAGATTAGAAATCAGTATCTACTCCTGTATAAGCCAAACATAGAAACATAGAAAATAGGTGCAGGACTAGGCCATTCAGCCTTTTGAGCCTGCACAGCCATTCAATATGATCATGGCTGATCATCCAACTCGGTATCCTGTACCTGCCTTCTCTCCATACCCCCTGACCCCTTTAGCCACAAGGGCCACATCTAACTCCCTCTTAAATATAGCCAATGAACTGGCCTCAACTACCTTCTGTGGCAGAGAATTCCAGAGACTCACCACTCTCTGTGTGAAACATGTTTTCCTCATCTCGGTCCTAAAGGAATTCCACCTTATACTTAGATTGTGACCCCTTGTTCTGGACCTCCCCAACATCGGGAACAATCTTCCTGCATCTAGCCTATCGAACCCCTTACGAATTTTGTAAGTTTCTTTTTTTTTTATACCTTTATTTATTAGAGGTACCATAAGTTACATCAGTGTACATCCCTTATATTGTATTACAGTCATTGTACTCCTTAATTTTTTTAACGCTTTAGAAAAGAGAGAGAAATACCAGCAAAGAAAGTAAAAAAGTGAATTAGAGATGTGAAAGTGCAAAAGTGTGACTGAGGGAAAGGAAACTCTTGAGGAGTTAGAGACCGGAGATTAAGAGATGGAACCTGGAGAGGAAAAAAAAGAAAAAGGGAAAGATAGAGAAAGAAAGAAGAAAAGCCAGTTACTTTATTACTTTATTATAAACAACTCGACCGTTTTCTTCCCCCTTTACCAAGACCCAACACCGGTACTTTTTTGAGGTATTCTTGCACCTTATCCTTGTAATAGATTTATAAAGGCTGACCACGTCTTATAGAAACAGTCTGGATTTCCTGCTAGTCGGAGTCTCATATCTTCCAAGTGTAGTGTTTCGAACATAGTTGAATTCCACATATTAACTGTTGGTATAGGAGAATTTTTCCAGAATTTTAAGATTAGCTTTTTTCCAGTTATTAAGCCATATTCAAATAGAGTCTTTTGAAGCACATTTAATTCAGGGCTATCTTCCGATATCCCGAAGATAATCCAGTCTGCTTTTGGAGTCAGTTTTATTTTAAATATTTTTGTGAAAATTTCAAAAATTTCAGTCCAAAATGTTTGAATTTTTGTATAAAAGACAAATGAATGTGCTATATTAGCTTCTTGACATTGACATTTATCACATATAGGTGAGACGTCGGGAAAAAGTTTACTTATTTTAGTTTTTGAATAGTATAATCTGTGTAATATTTTAAATTGTATTAAGGTGTGTCTTACATTAATTGAATATTTATGCACATTTAATAAATATTCTTCCGATCTTTCTTTGGGAATTTTTATACTTAATTATTTTTCCCAGTCTCTCCTGATACCATCTGTTGTTGGTATTTCTGCATTTAGAATAATATTATATTTATATATATATATTACGTTTGCTGATTCTGCCTTAGTATTCATTACTTCATCCAGTAAATCTGGAGGCATATTGTGATAATCTTGTGCGTATTTTTTCAGATAGTCACAGATTTGGAAATATTTAAAATACTGATTGTTTCCCAAATTGTATTTTAGTTGTATTTATTTAAATTATAATAGTTTCCCCAATACATACACATCTCCAAAGATTTTAATTCCAGCTCTTTCCCATTGTATAAATGCTTTATCTATAGTTGAAGGTTTAAATGAGGGGTTTTTACCGATAAGAGATAAGAGAGATACATTTCTTAATTTTAAATTGTGTTTTATTTGTTTCCAAATTCTAATTGTACTGTATATAATTGGATTATTGGAGAGAGAATGATTGCTCCAATATTATAAGGAGCAATCCTCTTTCTCCATAATCGTCCAATCCGGTTGCTGGGGAGAGTTATCCAGCAATTGGAACATGTTTCTGATATTTACAGACCAGTAGTAATACATAAAGTTGGGGAGTGCTAATCCCCCTACTACTTTGGGTTTATTCAGATGAGCTCTTTGTATTCTGTGGGATTTATAATCCCAAATAAAATTTGTGATATCCGAGTCCAGTTTTTTTTTTAAACTTTTTGGGTAAATATATTCTAATAGATTGGAACACGTATAAAATTTGTGGTAGAAAAATCATTTTTATGGCATTTATTCGGCCTATTAAGGACATCGGAAATGTTTTCCAAAATTTAATCAAGTTATATAGTTTCTTAAGTAGAGGGTTATAATGTTCGTCAAACATATCTTGATATCTTCTAGTAATTTCGATGCCCAACTATTTAAATTTCTCCATCGCTATTTTGAAAGGAAACTGCAAAAGATGCTTAGTCTTTCAGTTTTTTTGACATGATTTCACTTTTATTCCAATTTGTCTACATCCTGAGAATGATCCGAAGTCCTCTATTAATTTTAAAATATTGGGTATAGTAATATGAGGTTTTGTGATGTACAATAGTACATCGTCAGCATATAGTGATATTTTATTGTTGGAATATTTTGTTTTATATCCATGGATATTCAGATGAGTTCTAATTCTTTCCGCTAGGGGTTCAATTATGAGGGCAAATAACAACGGTGATAATGAACATCCTTGTCTATTACCCCTTGACAAATGAAATTTCGTAGATAAATTATTGTTAGTTAATATTCTGCCCCTTGGCTTATTATATAGTAATTTAATCCATAGAATAAAATTCTTGCAATACCCTGACCATATATTCCCATTCGACCTGATTGAATGCTTTCTCTGCATCCAACGATATGATTGATAGTTTTTGATCTTCCGTTTGGTGCGAATGCATTATATTGAGCAGACGTCTCAAATTATTAAATGATTGTCTCTTAGGGATAAACCCCGTTTGATCCGGATGTATTAATTTACTAGCATATTTACTTAGTCTTCTAGCTAGTATTTTCGTTAATATTTTTTGATCTGTGTTTAACAACGCAATGTATTTAACAAACGCAACGTATGATCCAGGTTCTTCCACATCTTTATCTTTCTTAAGTATTAGTGTGATCGTGGATTCTGCTAGTGTTTCAGGTGGTATTTGTTCTTTGAAGGCATAAGTATACATTTTCTGTAGGCGAGGAGTAAATATGTCATAAAAACTTTTATAGAATTCATTACTAAATCCGTCGGGACCTGCTGTTTTTCCATTTTTTAATGAGATTATTGTTTCTTCTATTTCCTTATTTGAGATTTGTGCTCCCAATTCCTCTTGTTCCTGCAACTCTAGTTTAGGAAGGTTACATTTATCCAAGAACTCTGCAACTTTGTTGGTGTCCATTATCGTTTTAGATGTATACAGATTCTCGTAAAATTGTGCAAATCTTTTATTAATATCACTCGGCAAGGTCAATATTTCCCCCTTGTCTGATTTAATCTTTAAAATTGTGTGATCCTTTTCTCGTTTTATTAACTGACATGCCAGAGGTTTGAGGGGCTTATCCCCAAATTCAAAGTGTTCCTGTCTTGTAATTTGTAGTATTCTTATGACTTTCTCTGATAATAATTTATTCAATTTGAATTTCAGTATTATTATTCTATTATGTTTATCCGTAGTGGGGGATTTAGCGTTTTCTATGTCCAGTTGTCTAATTTGTTCTTCTAACTGTCTTTGTTCGTTCTTATTTTCCTTATTTTGAAAAGCTTGATATAAAATAATCACACCTCGAATAAATGCTTTGAAAGATTCCCATAATAGTGCAGGTGATATGTCTGGCATGTCGTTTATTTCGAAAAACAGGTCCATTTGCTCTTTTAAATATGTACACCCGTGCAGGTCTTTTAAAATTTGAGGATTGCACCTCCAAAACGGTTTGTTCTTAGTCATTCCTTCCATTTTTAGAAAAAAAGTAATTGGGGAGTAATCTGAGATCGTATTTGTGTGGTATTTTGGTTTAGAAGTATGGGGTATTAGTTTTGTATCCACCAGGAAATAATCTATTCGTGAATATGTCTTGTGTACCATAGAATAGAAAAAGTAATCCCTGCTGGTCGGATTTGCAATCCTCCACACATCTGTCATATTTGTGTTTTTTATATATGTGTTTAGAAGTTTGCTAGTTTCAGATTTCGTAATGCCCCTTTGTTTTTGATTGGATTCATCTAAGTAAGTGTCTAAGACACAGTTAAAGTCTCCGCCGATTATGACATTTTGGTAGTTATATTCTGCAATTATATTCAATATTTTATTGAAAAAGTGCAGGTTGTCAAAGTTGGGCGCATATATGTTTACCAAGGTAATTGGGGCAGCATGGATCTCCCCGGTAACTATCAAATATCTCCCATCCTTATCTGTTAAGGTAGTTTTGGGTTTAAATGGAATTCCTTTGCGAATAATACTAGACGTTCCTCTAGATTTCGACGAGTATGACGAGTGAAAAGTATGTCCTATCCAATTTGCCCTCAATCTAGCTTGGTCTTGAAGTTTAAGATGGGTCTCTTGTAAAAAAAAAAAGCAATATCTGTGTTGTATGCTTTCAGCTGAGCTAGAATCGTACCTCTTTTAATGTGTTTGTTAACACCCCTAACATTCCAACTACAAAATGAGATACATCAAAGGTTAATTTGGTTATCGTCTTGCATTTTGTAAGTTTCTATAAGATCCCCCTTCATTCTTCTAAATTCTAACGAGTACAAGCCAAGTCCATCCAGTCATTCCTCATATGAAAGTCCTGACATCCCAGGAATCAGTCTGGTGAACCTTCTCTGTACCCCCTCTATGGCAAGAATGTCTTTCCTCAGATTTGGAGACCAAAACTGTACGCAATACTCCAGGTGTGGTCTCACCAAAACCCTGTACAACTGCAATAGAACCTCCCTGCTCCTATACTCAAATCCTTTCGAATGCTGACATACCATTTGCTTTCTTCACTGCCTGCTGCACCTGCATGCCTACTTTCAATGACTGGTGTATCATGACACCCAGGTCTCGTTGCATCTTCCCTTCTCCTAATTTGCCACCATTCAGATAATAAGTCTACCCTGCTGTTTTTGCCACCAAAGTGGATAACCTCACATTTATCCACACCTCGCGCAACCACCTGGAGATGGTGTGAACTAGTATCAGAGCCTCTAAAGCTCTACATGATCTTAATGTTATGATGTAAACGTGTGACCACATGTAACCAAATGTGCATGGGGTATGTAAACATGAATTATAATATTGCAGGTGTAATGACCCTGTCCATTCACAATTTATGTAATGACTGTACCCGTGTGCTGAGGGCAGCGCCAGTGAATAACCTACATATGAGAGCCGAACCAAAGATAGAGATATAGCTGGAGCCCCATGGTGAATAAATGTTAACACAATGTCAATATCCGATACTTCCGTGTACTTGGGCCTGGAAGAACTTGTGCGAATGATATCCTAAATACTGGACACCAGAGGGTGAAACCCGAGAGAGCAGGTCCCACTTGCTGCAGCAACTATCAGAGAAACATGTTGGGTACAGTTAATGGGACTATAACTTAATTTATTGTCAAAGACCCATAGAAATGAACTCAGTAAGACGTCAGTGTCTGTGCCATACTATATGTAACATAACATTTAACAGAAAAAACACTTCCCATCTCCTGAAGAGGCAAAGGACTGCTTTTTTGGTGCTATCCCTACATTCTGCAGTGAGACATACATGGATCAGTCTGACAGCTCGCGCCGCAGGAGTGGTCTTCTCAGATTCTGTAAAGCAATTAATTGATTAATCATGTAGAGGCTCGTTCCCCGAATCCCAGGCTGAATCAGCAAAGTATTATGTTTAGAACCCCATATAAGGTTCTATATAATTCCCAATATTTGCGGGAAACCATGGCTGCGTAGGCCAGTCAGACAGTAGGAGAAACCTGAATGTGGGATCTTGCTGAATATTGCAAGCCCCGACTGATGAGGCAAAATGGAGAACCACATAAAAAAAACATTCCTCCCCTGTGTAGCGAGAATGAGCCTGCATGCACACATAGCGATAGTGAGTGCCATCAAGCCATAGATCCTGAAATGCTTCGTGATCCCACATCCATACTCTGTTGCCATTGACTTTGCAGAAATTAAGCATGCAGGCTTTGCATATTCGCCCAATAACCCTTTAACCCATAGTATACACCTAGTATCTATAGGTAGTTGATACCAATAACTGAAAAATTGATGATTCATTCAAATTCCATCCACCTTCGTTACTAGAGATGGCATTCATGATTGTCCATCTTAGTTCTAGCACATGTAAGTAATATAACTGAAGATAATATGACCAAACTACTGGAGCAATGCGGAATGTAGTTCGCCCACCATTGTGACTATGGTAGCTTCACCTGATAAAAGCATTGGTCTGTTAACAATGACCTATATGGCACTAGAGAGGTTAATACTTGCACGTTGAAAGTTCTATTAATTCAAGACCCAATTGCACAACTGAAACACTGCTGCTAGTGCCAATTACTCTTGATAACTAGAAGACTGCTTGATAACAAGGTAGTTACAGGCTTCAATTGATTCCAATCTGTTGGTTCAGGGCGGAATCACAGGAAATTAATAGTTAAAGGTAATGCCGATAAAAAACAACTTCCAGTTGGTATCAATTTAAATTTGACTGGATGGCTGAAACAGTTGATTTAAGCAAAACACAGCGTGATCTCCTGTGAATGGGTCCTAAACAGTATGCATCTATGAAACCGATGCATGCCATAAAGATCCTAAGGAAATAAGTAATTGGACAGTAGAGAAATTCCATATACTAAAAAGCTATGTTGCACACGGGAGTAAATGAAATATGAACCAACATCTCTCCATCTTTCACAAGTAACAAGCCAAGCCTTTTCACAAGTAAAGTTTAATAAGATTGAGCCAAGGTCGGAATTTAATGGTGGCGAGATAGAGAAAATTAGAACTGAAGAAAGATTGATGAGAAAGGAGTACAGCATGAAAGATAATGCAACAGAGATAGGGCTAGAAACTGTAATAAAAAGCTGCTTGTTTCTGGGATTCATAGAGCAATTAGAGAACGGACAGGTGGTGTCGTCTCTGAATGTTCCAAGCTGATATTTGCAAATAAAGGCTTTCGTCTTCTTAAAGAATTCTCTGTGTCTGTGTCAGTATCATATTATCCCAATTTGAGTCTTAAAACCACGACATTATGCAATAATCTTGTTTAAAATAATTATTCAAATATTAATAAATATTGATATTTATCCAGCGTTTAGATGTAAGATTTTCTACAAAAACAACAAAAGGCGGTGTATTTGTGGCCCAGTGTTGTAGGTATGTTACAAAACTTACCTTGAGTAGCGCTGCAGTTCTGCCGCTCCCCGTGTGCGCGACTTTGGCGCCTTTCAGAAGGGGGGCGGGCTTCAAGTGGCGTTTTTCCACAGGCAGGAAAAATCGATCAATGTCGGGCGATTTCGTTGCGGAAGAAAAATCCCTCCGACATTTCATGATTGAAGGTATTTTTAAATTACTCTAAATTATTTATTAACTAGAGTTATTTAAAAATCACCTTCAAAAGCCGTGAGCAACGACAATGGGAAGGATTTTGCGTAGGGGAGGAAAAAAGGTAAATTGTTTATTTTTATATTAAAAGTTGATTTTTCGGGAGGCTTTACTAACATTTTCATGTTGCGAAATGGGGTCCAAAAAAATGTATGAACAAACAGTATTTTTCCTCCCGACTTCACCGCAAACCGCAACTTTCCAATCCACCGCATTCCGCTAAAACCCACTCGCTAGTTGATTTAAATGGCCATTAATTTACAGGCATTAAACACTAAATTCCCTCCATTTGGCCCAGAAATTCATGAAAATTAGATTTTAAAATTATGTTATATTGTGGATTATTGTGTGAATGTTATTTGGACACATAGGCAATTTTAAAAAAGTTTATCTTTTCTTAAGAAATGGATAGATGTTTAGATCTACTCACTGAATTTTGTAATTAGCTACAATTAGATAACTAACTAATTATATGCTTTAATTTCAGGTCATCCAAGTAAGATTGTTTCATATTGGTTTCAGAATGCTTCAATCTATAATAACTGAAAATTTCATTGAGTTCTCTTAATTTTTAAGAAAGTTATGAGCTTTTGACTGTTCTGGATCACAGCTTTTGAGTTAAGGCAATTGAAAGGCAATGGGGAACAAGATGCTAATTACCGAGTATGAAAATGGCCATAACTTTCTTAATACTTAAGATATAGAAGTGAATTAGGTGTCAAATTAAACTTCTTTTTATGCTTTATCTGATGGGATAAATTGCAGACTTGATTTTTTAAATCTCAAAATTTTGTAACATTGCTAAGTGTTGTGATAGTCGGTGTAGATTGGTGACTTATTGTAGGTATGTTGCGAAACTTACCTTTAGCGGCGCTGCACTTCTGCCGCTCCCCGTGTGTGCGACTTTGGCGCCTTTCAGTGGGGGGCGGGCTTAAAGTGCCGTTTTTCAACAGACCTGGATAATCGATGAATGTCGGGCGATTTCGTTGCGGGAGAAAAATCGCTCCGACATTTCATCAATGAAGGTATTTTTAAATCTCAAAATTTTGTAACATTGCTACTTATTGCGGTTCGTGATGGACTAACAATCTCCTGTACCGCCCGCCCGCTCTGTCTACTAGATGTTATGATTCAAGATGATTTAAACTTCACACCTGTGTTTATTCGTCATTTACAGTCGGAATGCGAACGTCGTTGTAGAGAACTCCGAATGAATGACCGTTGGTGAAGAACCTTCTGGAAACCAAACGGCTTCTGGAAACAGTTTCTTCCCAGCGGGCAACGCGAGCGGGTGGGAATTAACGGGGGGCTACGGATGAGGGAGCGGGAGTGCGCGTCGACAGTTGGTCTGAAAGAAGGGGGGGGAGAGAGAGGGACATAGGAGAGAGAGAGAGTGTGAGGGACAGAGGAGGAGAGAGAGAGAGCGAGCGAGCGTCGACAGTTGGGGCCGGAATGTGCGCGGGGCCGAGCGGAATGTTGTGTGTTGACGTCACTCGGCCTCGCGTCGTTTCCCGGGAGCAGCCGTTGATAACCGACAGCCGACAGTTTCAAGCCGTTTGAAGCCGGGAGGGAGGGAGGGTCCGAGCGAGCGAGCGAGAGAGAGAGAGAGAGAGAGAGAGAGAGGGAGACAGGGAGAGAGGGAGAGAGGGAGAGAGAGGGGGAGGGGGGAGGGAGGAGGGGGGAGGGAGGAGGGGGGAGGGAGGAGGGGGGAGGGAGGAGGGGGGAGGGAGGAGGGGGAGGGAGGAGGGGGAGGGGGAGGGAGGAGGGGGAGGGGGAGGGAGGAGGGGGAGGGGGAGAGAGAGGGGGAGAGAGACACACCGTCCGAGCGAGGGGGGGAGGGAGCGGCGACAGTTGTTCGGGCCGGGGCCGCCCAAGAGCGCGCCTCGACTGCAGGGGGCGGTTAACGGGCGTTGAACAATGTGATTGAGTGAGTTTACGGGCGAGAAGGGTGGGTAACAATTGGACCGTGCGGTTAACGGGCGTACACAGCTGGGGGTGGGGGGGAAGATGGACAGCAGCCTCACGCGCTCGCTTAGTCGCTTGGATCCCGGGTGGAGCTGGAGAGAGAGAGCGGTAGCGGCAGCAACCTGGCTGCTTTACATTCACGCTTAACCACTTTACCATCGGTAAAAACGGGCGGCAACGGCTGAGGGACCGGGAGCGCGGTCGTCGACAGTTGGTCGGATCTCGGGTGCCATCTTAACTACTGGCAGTCTTCACATTGAAGTGAATGCGAGTGAAGGCATAGGCGGCCATCTTAACTACTGGCAGTCTCCCATTGAAGTCAATGTGAGTGAAGGCATAGGCGGCCATCTTCACTACTGGCAGTCACCCATTGAAGTCAATGCGAATGAAGCCATAGGCGGCCATCTTCACTACTGGCAGTCTCCCATTGAAGTCAATGCGAGTGAAGCCATAGGCGGCCATCTTAACTACTGGCAGTCTCCCATTGAAGCCAATGCGAGTAATGAAGGCATAGATGGCCATCTTCACTACTGGCAGTTTCCCATTGAAGTCAATGCGAATGAAGCCGTATGTGGCCATCTTAACTACTCGCAGACTAACGGCTGAGGGGACGTGGATCGGGCGGGAACAAGCGCGAGCGTCGACAGTCGGTTCTCGGCTTGAGAGAGAGCGAGCGGGAACACGGTGTAGGAGCGGTTAAACAACGGCGGGAACGGTGATCAGCGGCGATGTACGGTTAGGGGGGAGGGAGAGGAGATCTTGCCAGCCAACTCTACCGCTGCGCAACCGTGAATCCCCAGGGAGAGTCTTGGCGCCGTTTGTCATAAGCAAAGGTGTTCCTGCGGCCGCAGCCGTCCGGTGACGCCCCGAGTTTATGCATCAACGGGCAGAGTAGCAATGTTACAAAATTTTGAGATTTTAAAAATCAAGTCTGCAATTTATCCCATCAGATAAAGCATAAAAAGAAGTTTAATTTGACACCTAATTCACTTTCATATCTTCAGTATTAAGAAAGTTATGACAATTTTCATACTCGGAAATTAGCATCTTGTTCCCCATTGCCATTCAATTGACTAAAGTCAAAAGCTGCGATCTAGAACAGTTAAAAGCCCATAATTTTCTTAAAAATTAAGAGAACTCAATGAAATTTTCAGTTATTATACATTAAAGCATTCTGAAACAAATATGAAACAATCTTACTTGGATGACCTGAAGTTAAAGCATATAATTAGTTAGTTATCTAATTGTAGCTAATTACAAAATTCAATGAGTAGATCTAAATATCTATCCATTTCTTAAGAAAAGATAAACTTTTTTAAAATTGCCTGTGTCCAAATAACATTCACACAATAATCTACAATATAACATAATTTTTAAATCTAATTTTCATGAATTTATAGGCCAAATGGAAGGAATTTAGTGTTTAATGCCTGTAAATTAATGGCCATTTAAATCAACTAGCGAGTGGGTTTTAGTGGAATGCGGTGGATTGGAACGCGGTGGTTTGCGGTGAAGTCAGTCTGAAAAATATAGCAGGTTCATACATTTTTTTTGTCCCCTTTTCGCAACATGAAAACATGATTAAAGCCTTCCTAAAAACCAAGTTTTTATGTAAAAATAAACTGTGTAGCTTCTTTTATCGCCTATCTTAGGTCCATTCCGCTGTCACCATTCAGAGCTTTAGAAGATGATTTTTAAACTACTCTAGTTAATAAATAATCTAGCGTAGTTTAAAAATACATTTATGAATGAAATGTCGGAGTGATTTCTCTTTAGCTGCCTAGACAAAATTGGCATTTTAAACCCACCCCCCTCTGAATGGCGCCAAAATCGCGCACACGGGGAGCGGCAGAACTGCAGCGCTGCTAAAGGTAGGTATTGTAACATACCTACAGAGAGGGGTCTGCCGTGGGTAGCAGCAGAATGAGGCCAGTCGGTCCATCTAGTCTACAACGCCATTCAATCATGGTTAGACACAAAATGCTGGAGTAACTCAGCGGGACAGGGAGCATCTCTGGAGAGAAGGAATGGGTGACAGAGACATAGAAAATAGGTTCAGGAGTAGGCCATTCGGCCCTTCGAGGCTGCACCGCCATTCAATATGATCATGGCTGATCATCCAAACTCAGTATCCCGTACCTGGTGACCCCTTGTTCTGGACTTCTCCAACACCGGGAACAATCTTCCTGTATCTAGCCTATCCAACCCCTTAAGAATGTTGTAAGTTTCTATAAGATCCCCCCTCAGTCTTCTAAATTCTAGCGAGTACAAGCCAAGTCTATTGAGTCTTTCCTCATATCAAAGTCCTGACATCCCAGGTATCAGTCTGATGAACCTTCTCTGTACCCCCTCTATGGCAAGAATGACTTTTCTCAGATTTGGAGACCCAAACTGTATGCAATACTCCAGGTGTGGTCTCACCAAAACCCTGTACAACTGGAGTAGAACCTCCCTGCTCCTATACTCAAATCCTTTCGCTATGAATGCTAACATACCATTTGCTTTCTTCACTGCCTGCTGCACCTGCATGCGTACTTTCAATGATTGGTGTACCATGACACTCGGGTCTTGTTGCATCTCCCCTTTTCCTAATTTGCCAACATTCAGATAAGAGTCTACTCTCCTGCTTTTGCCACCAAAGTGGATAACCTCACATTTATCCACATTATACTGCATCTGCCATGCATTTGCCCACTCACCCAGCCTATCTGAATCACCTTGCAGCCTCCTAGCATCCTTGTCACACCTAACACTACCCCCCTGCTTAGTTTCATCCGCAAACTTGGAGATATTGCCTTCAATTCCCTCATCAAGATCATTAATATATATTGTAAATAGCTGGGGTCCCAGCACTGAGCTTTGCTAGTCACTGCCTGCCACTAGTCACTGCCTGCCATTCTGAAAAGGACGCATTTACACCTACCCTTTGCTTCCTGTCTGCCAGCCAGCTCTCTATCCACATCAATACTGAACCCCCAATACCGTGTGCTTTAAGTTTGTATACTAATCTCTTATGTGGGACTTTGTCGAAAGCCTTCTGAAAGTCTAGATATAACACATCTACTGGTTCTCCCTTATCCACTCTGCTAGTTACATCCTCGAAAAATTCTATAAGATTCGTCAAACATGATTTACCTTTCGTAAATCCATGCTGACTTTGTCTAATGATTTCACCACTTTCCAAATGTACTGCTATCCCACCTTTAATAACTGACTCTAGCAGTTTCCTCACTACCGATGTTAGACTAACTGGTCTGTAATTCCCTGTTTTCTCTCTCCCTCCTTTTTTATGGGGTTACATTAGCTACCCACCAATGGGGTTACATTAGCTACACCCTTTGAGAATCTAAGGCATTTTGAAAAATTATCACTAATGCATCCACTATTTCTGGGGCTACTTCCTTGAGTACTCTGGGATGCAGACTATCTGGCCCTGGGAATTTATCGGCCTTTAATCCATTCAATTTACCCAACACCACTTCCCGGCTAACCTGGATTTCACTCAGTTCCTCCATCTTATTTGACCGCTGGTCCCCTGTTATTTCCGGCAGATTATTTATGTCTTCCTTAGTGAAGACAGAACCAAAGTAGTTATTCAATTGGTCTGTCATGTCCTTGTTCCCCATGATCAATTCACCTGTTTCTGACTGCAAGGGACCTTCATTTGTTTTAACTAATCTCTCTTCACATATCTATTGATTTCCCTTGTTATCCATGGATGCACTATCCTCCCTGATTTATTTTGCCAAACTGGGATGAACAATTGTTGTAGTTCATCCATGCAGTCTTTAAATACCTTCCATTGCACATCCACTGTCAACCCTTTAAGAATCACTTGCCGGTCTATCTTGGCCAATTCACGTCTCATACCTTCAAAGTTACCTTTGTTTAAGTTCAGAACCCTTGTTTCTGACTTAATTATGTCACTCTCCATCCTAATGAAGAACTCAACCATATTATGGTCACTCTTGCTCAACGGGCCATGCACAACAAGACTGCTAACCAACCCTTTCTCATTTCTCAATACCCAGTCTAGAATAGCCTGCTCTCTCGTTTGTTCTTCTACATGTTGGTTTAGAAAATTATCCCGCATGCGTTTCAGGTCGAGACCTTTCTTCAGTCTGGTTACGGATAAGGGAAACGAGAGATATAGACGATGATTTTTTTCTTAGACTCAATCATAGAAAAACATAGAAACATAGACAATAGGTGCAGGAGTAGGCCATTCGGCCCTTCGCGCCTGCACCGCCATTCAATATGATCATGGCTGATCATCCAACTCGGTATCCGGTACCTGCCTTCTCTCCATACCCCCTGATCCCTCTAGCCACAAGGGCCACATCTAACTCCCTCAACAAAAATGCTTACCACTGTTGCTCGGTACACGTGACAATAAAGTAAATGAACTGAACTCTCTGATTCTGTTCCTATGCACCAACAAGTCAATAAGTTGGAATCTGAAATATTGATCTCTCTTCAGGTTATAAACCACAAAGAGTCTCAAGCCATGTACTTTTTACAGCCTGTAACACCACAATCATCTTCATCTCAGCTATATTTTGCTACATGTATTGCAAGAGGACAAGCTCAGCACAGGTCAGTACCTTTGAATATTTTTTTCTCCGTCCAATTCCAGGTAATAATCTGTAACCCATCTACCCCCTCCCCCCTCTCTCTATTCCCTCTCCCATACCAGTTTGTGCGCCAATTTCTCCCACTATCCTACCCTGTACCCTTACCCTTCAACGATTTGACCGTGGATGAAATGCGGCAACAATTAATTGGTGAATCTGTGGATATGCGAGAGGCTTGGATAGAGCGGATGTGGAGAGGATGTTTCCAATAGTGGGCGAGACTAGGACTCAAGGTCATAGCCTCAGAATTAAAGGACAATCTTTTAGGAAGGAGATGAGGAGGAATTTATTTTGTCAGAGGGTGGTGAATCTGTGGAATTCTCTGCCACAGAAGGCTGTGGAGGCCGTCAATTGATATTGTTATGGCAGTGGGATATAGATTATTGATTGGTACGGGTGTCAGGGGTTATGGGGAGCAGGTAGGTAATTAGGTTAAAAGGGAGATATAGATCAGCCATGATTCAATGGTGGGTTAGACTTGATGGGATGAATGGCCTAATTCTACTCCTATCACTTAATGACCTTCTGGGAGACCAAAGCTGACTGTTTCTGTGGGGATTATAAGGTTGATTGAAACAATAGGCATGCAGGGTCTAGAGTGGGATGGGACATCAAAGTGATTTTAAAATACACCAAAGAAACGTTGTCCCATTAGCGAGGCGACCTGCAGATAGTTCAACTCATGTGGTTGGACCTTGGCTGCAGATGCTGTCACATTCTATCGTCCACTGCAGTCCCAGACCACACGTAGCGTGAACAAAAATTTGCATAAGTGGTCAGATAAACAGGTGGGACTGGAACAAGATGCAGCAGAGAGGGCAGACAATGTTTAAAGGTACCAACCACATCGTATTTAAGTTGACAAACCCACAGTAACATCCTCTGACAACACCATTCTGCCTTTTTTCTGTCTGTAATTCTCTAAAGTGAAATGTCATGGCGGTGGCCGATAAGGCATAATCAGAAAAGGACACAGTGCTGGAGTAACTCAGCGGGTCTGGCAACAACTCTGGAGAGCACGGAAAGGCGACACAGTTTTGAGCCACAGCTTGGTTTGGGAATGGCTCCATCCAAGACCGCAAGAAATTGCAGAGAATTGTGGTCGCAGCCCAGACCATCGCACAAACCGATCTCCCTTCCATTGATTCCATCTGAACCTCACGCTGCCTCAGCAAGGCCGGCAGCATAATGAAGGAGTAGTTACACCCTGTCCACTCTCTCCTCTCCCCTCTCCTATCAGGCAAAAGGTATAGAAGTGTGAAAACGCACACATCCGGATTCAAGGACAGTTTCTTCCTAGCTGTTATCAGGCAACTGAATCATCCTACCACAACCAGAGAGCAATGCTGAACTACTATCTCCCTCATTGGCGACCCTCGGACTATCCTTGATTGGACTTTGCTGGTTTTACCTTGCGCTAAATGAATAAATCTATTCCCTTGTCACTGTAATTCCCACTGACTGGTTAGCACGCAACAAAAGCTTTTCACTGTACCGCTGTTCTTTAGTGATAAAGAAAACTGTAAACCAAACTGTACTATACTGCGTCGAGACCCTTCTTCAAACTGATTTGGTGGAGGTGGTGGGAGAGAAGAAGGCTGGAAAAGGGGGAGAGGTATGACAAAGCGTGGCAGGTAATAGCAAGATAGGTGAGTGCGGAGCTTGATAGGCAGGTAGAGACATGGAAACATACAGCGTGGATACAGGCCCTTCGGCTCAACTTACCCACACCAACCAACATGCCCCATCCACACTCATCAGACTGCCTGCCTTTGGCCCATATTCTTCCAAACCTGTCATATCCATGTACCTGTCTAATTGTTTCTTGAATGTTGCAATGATCCCTGCCTCAAGTGGAAACTACTGGAAATAAATATTTGAAGGAACTGCAGATGCTCACACAAAATGTAGAAGTGACTCAGCGGGCCAGGAAACATCTCTGGAGAGAAGGAATGGGTGATGTTTCAGGTCGAGACCCTTCTTCTACTGCTGAAAGGATCCTCTCCACGTCTGTTCTATCTCAAACTTTCATTGTCTGGTAAGTTTCAATGAAATCACCCCTCATCCTACTATACTCCAGCGAATACAGGCCCAGAGTCTTCAAATGCTCCTCATACATTAACCCAAGCATCCCTGGGATCATTCTCAGACACCTATTCTAGACTCTCTGCTATGCCAGCACATCCTTCCTCAGTTATGGGACCCAAAACTGCTCACAGTATTGCAACTTTGGCCTCACCAACGCCTAATAAGTTTTTGTGCTTGGAATTAAATTCATTCCACTGTAAGTCTCGGCTGATACTTTAACTGAACATCTTTTTATACTTTAGCGATACAGTGCGGAAACGAGACCTTTGGCGCATTGAGTCCACACCGACTAGTGATCATCCCGTACACAGTAGCATTATCCTACATACTTGGGACAATTTACAATTTTACTGGAGCCAATTAACCTACAAACCTGTACATCTCTGCCTCTTCCTTTGTTTTTCCCACCACCCCGCCCGACATCAGTCTGAAGAGTCTCGATCCGAAACGTCGCCTATTCCTTCGCTCCATTGATGCTGCCTCACCCGCTGAGTTTCTCCAGCGGTTTTGTCTACCTTCGATTTTGCCAGCATCTGCCAGTTCTTTCTTAAACATTTGGACACATCGGTATCATTATCTGGTGGCTGTAGGCGGCAATGCAATGAACTGAACATCCTGACATGCATGGGGTGGAATAGTGACGAGTCCCTCAACACAGGAGCGAGAAATTAACTGGTAGAATTAAAAACATAAAGATAAAAAATGGGAAGTGGCGGCGCTCGTAGTAGCAGCGGCTCGCCTGCAGTCCGTCTGTTTTTTTTTGTTGTTGTTTTCTTGTCTTGTTTGAGTGAGTTAATTTGAGTTATTATGTAGTGTGTGTGTGTGAAAGGGGTGGGAGAAACGTTTTGGTCCCTTCCTTTTGGGGGGGGACGCGGCTTTTCTTGTCGTATCCCCCGTCTCCGTCTCCGCTGAGGCCTAATGGCGGAGCTGACAGCCTCCAATTGCAACCAACCTCGAGGCTCCGGAGGCAGAGCCAGCCAGGACTTACCAGCGCGGGGCTGCGGCGGGTTCGGGCATTCCGGCGGCCTGCTTGGAGCTGTGCGGCTTTCCGGTGGCGGCGGCAGCAACTTCGGAGGGCCGGCCGCGGACTCGGGGGACGACACCGTCAGGAGCTCGCAGGTCACAGGTTGGTGACCTGTTTTTCCGGAGCTCCTGCGGCAACAGCTGCATCCGCTGGACTGGAGGGCGGCAGCTTCGACCGCCCCAGGCTGCGGAGTTGATCCAGCCCGCTCGCGGAGCGCGGGTCAGCCGCGGGACTTATTTACATCACCCGGTGCGGTCATAACATCGGAGGCCGGGTCGCCTCAGCGCAGAGGAAGAGGAAGAACAAGAAGGGAAGAAACAAAGACTTAAGTTTTTTGCCTTCCATCACAGTGAGGAGGTGTCTGGTGAACTCACTGTGGTGGATGTTAAATATGTATTTATTGTGTGTTTTGCTCTTTACTATGTATGACTGCAGGCAGCGAAATTTCGTTCAGACCGAAAGGTGTGAATGACAATAAAAGTTTTCCTACTTTTCCTATTTCCTATTTCCTAAGTATTTGTGGACGATAAGAGTTTAGGGTCGAGATCCAGAATCAGGACGAAATGATGTAAGATTGCAGCATCTGCAGACTTTCGTGACTCCTTGAATTCAGGACAACATCAATATCAGACATTTTGTTTCTAATGTGCAGCAGGACCAACAGGGTCAGTGCAAATTTCGACCAGAGACTCGGAATGCTAACTCAGGTTCTCCCTCCGCAGATCCTGCCTGAACAATTGCGGACCCTTCCCAAGCCCACTTGACTATCTCAGCTTTGTCGACCCACACAACAGAGGTCTGGGCTCAGGCAAAAAGGTCTGAGATTTTGCAACCCACTTTGTTGAGAGTTGGGAATGCTAATTACAAATCTGGAAGATAACGGATATGGGGGATGGAATGGCAACAGTGCTTGAGTGAGGAGCGAGGATTATTTGCTAACGTTGGAGTCAGGAAGGGAAGTTTTGTGTCACACAGTTTAGGGTGGGAAAGTCATGAGGCGTAATTTTGATGCAACCCTAGCTTAAGGACAAGAAACTATTTCATTACTCCTCCTTGGTACATATGACAATTAAAAACTGATGACTCTTTCTTTCTCTTGTGCTGAGGGCAATGATTAAAGTTTCACCTTGTTGATTGGTTGAAAGAAAGGAAGAAACAGAGGCAGATAATCAGAGGGGAAATTTGTAAAGGGATTGGATCATTAAAACAAAACCCACTTACACTATTGTAGGTTTGTAGATAAATACAACATATACATTTAATACCCTGTTGTCGAATTTGGCCAGTAACGCACGACCAGTAACGTTCACAAGAACAGAATAGAAAGATTGTGTTTATTTGAATTATGTGCTTGGTGCTTCTAATACCCCAATTGAAATAAACCCATATCGGTTTGGACAGTATAGCTTGCTTTTAAACTCTGTCTGTGAATGAGAACTGCAACGGTTGACTGCTGCATTTCCGTTGCAGTTCTCGGCTGCACATTAAAGAGATTTACGTCAATAACATCCTTTGGGGTCTTCTAAAGGATATGCGAGGACATTGTGTAAATGTAAGCGGGTTGTTGCTGTACGCACTCGATCTTAGAAGGAATATTCAATCTCTGCTGTGCTAACAGGGGTAGTGGATAGATGGAGTAGCCGATGACCTCCGTGGGCTTGGAATGGAATTCGGTCATTCCAAGCCCGCATGTGAAGCGGAGATCAAGACGGCGAGAAAGCGAAGGGGCTCGAGCAGAGGAAAGTTGGAGCTGGTTGGAAACTGAATGTTCAAGCAGCGAACGAGAGTAGGTTCGAGAATGAACGGTTCGAGAATGAATGACAAGAATGAGAAACGGCACTGATACAAACATGATGTACCTGAGAGAGAGGTGAGGGAAGGGTCTGGTGGCGAATGAAACAAGGAATATTCTACATATCCCACAGAGCGGCGGGCAGAACCCGAGCTCCCACAACGGGCTCCCACATGGAATCTGTTGTGTGGAGAGCAAACCCTGCAAACACGCTATAAATTCTCTGAATCTGCTGACGTTAGGACCTGGTGAGCCCGGAGCTCAGGACCCACCACCCATAGCTGCTGCTGAAACCGCGGGAAGGGCGATTGTTTCATTCTTTATATTTTCACTAAAGTATTTCTGGTCCGTTGTCGGACGCGGTTAACGCGTTGAAATGAACGGATCAACAGCTCTGATTTCAGTTGCTGTTTATTTCACTCTTCCCACATTTACATTCCCCCTAGTTTTATTTCCGCGCTCACTGGAATATTACGACGCGGAATTTGAGCCATATATAACCGACCTAATCCCTCCGATCCCAGCACACACGTAGTGCCTGTAGACCTCTTCCCGGTGTTAGGGAGACTCCTTTGGATCCTGGTACATCTCACAATCATGCGATCTTCAGACACGTCAAGTAGCGGACCCGCTGTTTCCACTTCCAGAGTGATGGAGACTGGGGAAAGAAGCTGAGAATCAGAGAGTCCCCAGGGGTCTGGGGGAGACACGGGCAGCACAGTCCCGGGACCGGGGGAGAAGCCGCTCGGCCTCAGGCACAGGCGGGCGGGCAACTCAAACTTTGCCCGGGGTTTCACCCACAACAACATTGGATGGACATAGAAAATAGCAGGAAGCCATTCGGCCCTTTGAGCCAGCACCGCCATTCATTGTGATCATGGCCGATCGTCCCCAATCAATAACTGCCTTCTCCCCATATCCCTTGATTCCACTAGCCCCTAGAGCTCTAACTCTCTCTTAAATCCATCCAGTGATTTGGCCTCCACTGCCCTCTGCGGCAGGGAATTACACAAATTCACAACTCTCTGAGTGAAAAGGTTTTTTCTCACCTTGGTCTTAAATGGCCTCCCCTTTATTCTAAGACAACAGACATCTTTCCCTGGGTTTTTAACTATGCAGGAGAGGGGAAATTCCGTGGGTAATCGGGAACGGGAGGGGGCGAGGTATGCGGATGTGGAAAGTGAGGATGAACAAGAGTTTGCGAGTTGGGATGGAGAAATAAGGTGGGTATTCAAATATCTTGCCAGCAGATGGCGAGAGAGACACAAATTGGAAGATGAGGAGACTGGTGTTAGTGGTAATTAGAGGTGGTTAAAGATGATGTCGAGATGTGGGGTAGAGTTGCTGTGATCATACTGAACAGGAGTGGACTGGATGGACGAGGTAATTTGTTACTGTTGTTTTTCTTGCTTTAGAGTAGGGTAGATTTGATGTGTCTTTACAACCAAGAACACACTGATCTCATTGTGAACCAACATATGAACATCTCTGAGGAACTTGACAATGTTCCGCTTGTAAGGCTGGTCCAGAAAGCGAAGGCAGGTGGGATCCAAGACGAGTTGGTAAAATGGTACCAAAATTGGCTTGGTGGTTGGAGGTGGAAGGTAGCGGTCTGGTGACGAGTGGTGTGCAGCAGAGATCGGTGCTGCAGCCTCAAAACGCGCCGCCGATCCATTCTGACCGCTGCCGCCGAACTCCAACCCCCATTTTGGCCAACGCGAACACCCCCACCCACCAAGAGCAGCTCTGTGCCGCCGTGCTCCCCAGCTTAAATCGACTCGATGCCAAACTGACGCACGCTCTGTCCTGCGCTGAGTTTGCTGTGGGACAGAAAAAATCTTGTGGTGGGCCGGAGGTGGCCTGCGGGCGATAGTTTGGAGACCCCTGATGTACGCGTACGTATGCACGCATGATACGGTAATTACAGTTAGCACTGGCTTAATTGGGAAGAGTGTAAAGGGCCTGTCCTACCAGCATCCGACTCCATGCGATCAGCGCGATCAAACTAGAAGTGGGGGCCGCACGGAGGTCGGGTGATCCCTGTACAGGGCCGTTCCCAACAGCTTGCGCCTGCATGCGGCAAGCGCGACCAAACCGGCAGCGAGGGCCGCACGGAGGTCGGGCGAGTGGCGCAACGCGGCGCAAAGTGAGGCGAACTTGGAGCGAAGTCTTAAAGGTAAGTTCGCCAGGACAGAGAGGGGCACACAGAGAGGGGCACAGAAGCACACACACAGAGAGGGCCACGGAGCCACACACAGAGAGAGGGTCACGGAGGCACCTACAGAGAGGGTCACGGAGGCACGACGTCAAGGCGGTGTGTAATGCGTCGAGGCGACTACGAGCCGACAAGCCGTTGCCGCGCGGAATTTTTGAACATGGTCAGTTTTTCAGAGCCCCGCGCGATGTCGGGACGAACTCCACACAATTCCGCACGGCTCCGGCAATCGAAGTGGGACCGGCCCCGCGACGCCAGATGGCTCAAGCGACCACGTTAGGTCGCGCTCATCGCATAGAGTTGCATGCTGGTGGGACAGTCCCTTAACGCTAGCTTCCTTCCATGGTGGGTGGGGGCACTTAGGGGGGTAAAGGGGCTGGAGAATAGGCCTAAGTTACATTTCGACATACAAGAAAACATGGGGGGAATTTTCCCCCACCTCTCAAAACATGTGGGGATTGTCCCTCCCACCCTCCCCCGGGATTTAAGCCCATGAATGCTGAGATATCAATGCTGGAGGACGCAGTTTTCGTTACACAAAGGGTTGTTAATAGGTATCAGTTTTACCTTGTTTGATGTCATCAAATTGCTCTTTCAATGCAATGTTGAAGAATAAGGTACGATCAAACTTTTCCATTGGCAACCCGCCATCTACCACCAACATTGGTTTGGCTTCATCACTAACCCTGCAAATATTGAACAGCTGGTTATATTCTGAGCAATATTTTTTTTAGTGTTCTTTTGAAACATACATTGTTTCAGTCAAAAGCATGTCCTATCAGGGGAGGGGGGGGGGGGGGGGCGTTGGTGAGCAGTGACATGTAGGAACATGTTTTTCTGAGCTCCTGCCCAAGGCAAACTTTTTATACTAATAACTTTTTTTCTATTAACCTCAGACGAGTTGGGTTTAAGATACGCGTTATTGAACTGCAGGTGCACCAAATTAGCGACTTTGCATTTGCATATTGACAGCGTTGGAGACTCCATAGGCAAAACAAAGTCTGACAAAAACCAGGCCGCTAAAGCCTCGGGGTCCCAAGACGGTGAGTCTGCTGACTTGTCTGAAGTGATGGCTGCCATAACAAACAGTGA
This sequence comes from Raja brachyura, assembly GCA_963514005.1. The sequence goes on along the minus strand of OY740805.1, from coordinate 28,861,228 downwards.
AAGCAGGATCTTGGCACGAATAGATTAAAGCACCAAAGACTTGAATGCTAAAATAGACTCTATAAGGGACGACATGGCGAAACAAGACACCCGTTTGAAAGAGCTGGAGGGCGGTCTGAATACAAACTCCGACAGGACGACGAAACTGGAGGGGGAAACGGACCAGCTAAAGTCAGAAGTTGCCATGCTACACCTAAAACTAGACGACCTGGAGGGACGACGCCGGTTCAATGCGTGCATCGCCAGGATAAAAGAGCGATTCGAGACCAGCGGCCTACGGATGTTATCGCTAAGATGCTACGGGAGCTACTGAGCCTCGACTTCACTTCGACTCTAGACCGAGCCCACCGTAGCCTACGGCCTCTACCCAATGCAGGAGCATCTCCGAGGGTCATTGTGGTAAAGTTCCATTACTACCAAGAGATAAGTCAAGTTTTCCGAAAAGCTGCCTGCTTGGCCCCGCTGACCGTAAATGACAAGCGAGTGAGCATTCTCCTGGATTACACCGCAGCGGTGGCTAGAAAGAGAGTGGCCTTCTCTGAAGCTAAGCGGCTACACCGGACCTGCCTGGGCATAAAGTTTGGAATCCGGTACCCTGCAACTCTCCACATCTCGTTGTCGACCGGCCAAAATAAGCGGTTTGGAAACCCGTCGGTGGCGGTGGACAACATCAGGAAGAATCTTAAGCCCCAAGACTGCGATATCGACATACTGGTGTTGGCGGCTAACCGGCACTGATGGCCAACTTCTGGCAGCTAGTGCAGTGGACTGGCAAGGAGTCGAGTTATAGGGTAAAGTTACAGTTCGAGTTTAACCTTATTTCAGTATTCAACAGTCATATTCCCAAATTCACATGTAATGTTGCCATTATTGTTTAATACAGATGTGTTTCAATAATGACTAATCCATCTGAAAAATATTTATTTTATATTTTAGAAGGACATTTAGTGTTTGGAAATTATCCTGATGACCTAGTTTCATAGACTGCTATGATAACTGTTGTACAGAGAGAGGCTAACGCACATATTTTTCAATCAGAAATACTGTCAATTGATTGTAAAATAATCTTTATAAGATTATTGTTTGCTCTGTTTAGGGCTCATTGATAGAGGTTTTTTTTAATATATAATTATTTGCTGTGTTACACTGGTAGTGGGGGATGCGATCTCTAGGGTACTGGTAGATCAGCAGGGGTTTTTAAGGCTCTGTTTTTTGTTTGTAGGCAGGGACTTTATTGTTTTTTTACTTTCTTACTACCCTGTAAAAAATGGATGACAACAAAAATACGGACTACACTCGTTTTTGCGTTGGAATATAAAGGGAATTAATAATCCAGTAAAGCGGAGCAGGGTCTTTGCACATTTAAATCTTTGAAATCTGATATTATTTTCCTTCAGGAAACTCACAAGTGAACATGTGAAACTGAAAAAAGCCTGGATAGGTCAAATATTCGGCTCCAAAAATGAGTTTAGATCATGAGGCACAGCTATTTGAATCTGGAAGGGGATTCCATTTATCCTATAATCGACCATCACCAACCCCAGGGGAAGGTATGTTTATTGTAACAGGCAATCTATATGGCATATAGGTGGCACTAGCCAATGTTTATGGACCAAACTGGACGACCCATCATTTTTCTCTTGCTTCATAACATCCCTCCCAAATCTCAATGATCACCAACTGATATTAGGGGGGGATTTTAATTGTGTATTACATCCTTATTTGGACAGATCCAACCCGAGCCGAATAGTAAAATTTCCAATTCTGGCACTGTTATCAATTCATTTATGGAATCCTCTACTCTTTTTGACCCCTGGAGAAGAAATAACCCAAGAACAAAACAATATTCCTTTTTTTTCCCCAGACACCATTCTTATTCAAGAATTGATTTTTTTTTTCTTGTAGATAGTAGGGTCCTTTCCATGGTTAATGGGAGCCAGTATAACAGTATTGTCCATTTCACAATCTTTTACAATTTTACACAAAAATGTTACAATCTGTCCACAGCCCTGTGCAACCAGATATAGGCTTCCTAGACCTCGACGCACTTGGCAGTTTGATCCTCTGTTGCTATCTATGGAGTCCTTCAAAACATTTCTTTCTCAACAAATAGACACCTTTATGAAAATTAATAATACTCCAGACATGCACTTAGCGACTGTCTGAGAGGCTCTTAAAGCCTAACTTCGAGGCCAGATAATCTCATATACAGCATATGAGAGGAAGAAATATAAACAACGTCTGACAGAACCATCCCACTGTATAGTGGAATTAAACAGTTTGCATGCCAATTCACAAGGAAAAATTACTTAAGACGGAATTTGACAATTTCTCCACCAAACAGAGCAACTAATCTTCAAATCAAAGCAGATTTTTTATGAACACGGAGAAAAGGCAGGAAAACTTTTAGCTCACCAAATCCGACAGTCCACAGCCGCTAGTTACTATTCCTGAAATGTTATCATCGCTGGGGGTAAAGACTAGTGCTCCAGATGCCATTAATGAGCAGTTTAAGCAGTTTTATTTTTCCCTCTGTGCTTCAGAACTACCCAGTGATCTGTCATGTATTCCTGCCTTCTTAGACAGCCTGTACATCCCAGAAATTACTAGAGGACCAAGCACAAATTGACAGGGAAACATCAACCAAAGAAATATTACAAGCAATTAAATCGATGCAGAGCAACAAAGCTCCAGGACTAACCAGACGGTTTCCCAATTGAAATATGCAAAGAATTTGCAATCAAACTGGCTCCAACACTTAAATTGGTGTATCAGGAAATATTTAGCCAACAGAAACTACCTCAAACAATGTCACAGGCAACCATATCAGTCCTACTTAAAAAAGATAAAGGCCCACTATTGTGTGGTTCATACCGCCCTGTAAGCTTGTTGAATTGTGATTGTAAAATCCTCACAAAAATTTTAGCCACCCATCTTGAAACAGTAGTCTCCAAAGTTATTAACCCTGACCAAACAGGATTTATACCGGGCAGGCAGTCATTCTTTCACACGCGGCTCCTATTTCATGTATTGTATACACCTCACACCACAGAACAATCGGAAGTAATTATTTCTTCAGACGCCGAGAAAGCATTCGACCATGTCGAATGGCAATATTTGTTTGCTGTTCTCAAAAGATTTGGCCTTGGTCCATCATTTTTATCATGGATTAAAATATTATATTTTGCGCCAACGGCAGCTGTGCGGACCAACAATATAATCTCTGACTACTTCCAGCTCGATAGGGGCTCCAGACAGGGCTGCAGCCCTTCTCCCTACTTATTTGATTTAGCAATAGAACCACTTGCTATAGCTCTTAGGACAGAAGATGGTATCAGAGGTATCTTTCGAAGTGGTAAATCCCACAAAGTATCACTGTACGCGGACGACCTGCTGGTATATATATCCAATCCATCTGATTCCATACCAAAGCTACTGCATAAATTAGAGAATTTTGGCCGCCTGTCAGGTTATAAGATAAATTATTCAAAGAGCTTGCTTTTCCCAATCAATCACACTGACGGCGACTACTCCAGCTTCCCATTTAAACTTGAGAAAAATGTGTTTACTTATCTGCGAATTAAAGTCACCCATACCATGGGAGGTTTACACACCCATAACTTTAAATAATTAATAGAATGAACAACACAGGACTTCAAAAAATGGTCAACACTACCACTCTCATTAGTAGGCCACATCAATATCGTTAAAATGACAGTTTTACCTAATTTCTTTATCTTTTTCAAATGACCCCCATATTCATACTTAGGACAACTTTTCAGCCATTAGATAGACGAATCTCTTAATTTATTTGGAACAATTCAAATTCTGGGATGAAGAAAATATACTTGGAAGTTCCTAAGAAGGCGGATGGTCGCGTTTTGCCTAACTTTATCTATTACTACTGGCTTGCAAATATTGTAAAACTTTTACATTGGACATTTTCATATGAGAGTAAACATGGCACACACTGGGCACAGATGGAACTCATATATAATAATCATAAAATACAGATGGCAAGCCCGGTGGTTAAAACCTCGCTTGAAATATGGCTACAGTTCAGGAAACATTTTGGACTAAAAAGTACCAGCAGGCTTTTCCCAGTGGCAATAATCAATTTTTTACATCCTCCATGTTAGATACTGCATTTTCATATTGACATAGGAATGAACTGGTATATTTTTGTGACTTATATACTGATGGAACGTTCACTTCTTTTGAAACGCTTGTTGAAGACCACAATATACCCAGATCTCATTTCTTCAGGTATCTTCAAATACATAGCTTTGCTAAAACAATGTTTCCCTCATTTCCTCATCTGTCCACTAGGAGCCAATTAGACACTATTCTGGAGTTGGACCCCTTTGACAAGAAACGTGTTTTAACAATTTACACATTAATACAGGAATTAAAACAGATAGCCTGGGACAAAACCAAAGCGGCATGGGAGAGGGACCTGGGTGTAGATCTTTCTGATGAGGTGTGGCGAGAGAGCTTAATTCCTATACACACCTCTTCGCTGTGTATACGCCATGGGTTGATCCAATTTAAAGTGTTTCGCCGTCTTCATTATTCAAGAAACAAATTTGCCATAATCTTTTCTACCACAGATCCTGGCTGCCCTAGACGTGGACATAGCCCAGCCTCTGTAGGACACATGTTTTGGACATGGCCATCTCCCAACAGCTACTGGGGAAACATATTTGAGGTATTCTCCCATATCTGCAGACTATAAATCCTGACTTGCACACAGCTATCTTTGGAATACCACCCCCAAACTGTAAACTGACAAATTTACAAGCAAATGCTTTAGCATTTGCATCATTGCTTGCTCGCAGGCTTATTCTTTTCAATTGGAAGTCAAAAAGAGCTCCATCTTTTTTCCAGTGGTTAAAGGAGGTGCTCTCCTTTTTACCCTTGGAAAAGATCAGGTGCAAGGCCCGCAGAAACTTTGCTCTGACCTGGAACCCTTTTATAGATTTTTCCTTTAACTGAAAATATTGTCTCCACAGTCATAATCATTTATTAATATTTGTATGTTGCTGTTGTTTTCATGTAACATATGAACACAAAGGGTCTACCTTTTTATTTATTTTATTTTTAAATTATTATTATTTTTTTCTCTTTCTCTTTTTTGAGCCTCAATGATGGGGAGGGGGGTACATAAGTTTTGTACTGTTCTGTGCTTTTTTTTGGTGTTCTGTGTAAATTTGTGTTTATAACATGAAAACCAAAAATAACGTTATTAAAATAAAAAGCATGTCCTACCATGTCTTGCGACCAGCTTCCTCCTGAAATAAATAAAACACAAATCTCAATAGACTGAGATGGATCGTCATGATCCCCACTGCGTGTGTTTCACCAAATTGCAACAGAACAACCCTCTGATAATTCCCATTTCCCAACTCTGTGCCACTGTCACACAGACAGAAAGCAGATATTGTCGTCGAGACATCGAACACGAGGGAAAGCATTAGGAATTTTAATGAAAATAACTGCGAGTATGCAACTTACGAGTAAGACCGGACAGGTCATGGGATTTTATTTGGAGATGTCAGAGATAATGGGATGGAACATTTTAAGGTCATTGGCGGATTTAAATGGGTGGGGTTGAAAATATTATCACTACTTGCGGAGAGAAGAAAAATAAAACCTGAAATGTATTATGGCCTTCAATAAATTCCACAAGAAATGCAGTAAACAGAACGTGGAACTCACAGGCTGGCCTGAAGACAATATTGCAGATACATTTATGTTAAATTGGGATAAATACATGAGGATTCCTGGAATTTGGGGCTTTGTGGTGAGTAGATGGAACAGACGGAACATTGACCCAGTGCTGAATTATTGGTAAATGCAGCATTTATTCCAGAAATTTAACTCACCATTTTGTGGCTGTGCACTTTCACTTCGCCAGACTGTAGTATTACCCCTCACCTTTAGAAATATTACGCCGTCCTTGTGGTCTATATGATCCTGTAACTTTGAGAGTTCCTCCTGAATGGAATTTAAATTATCTTGTATCTCTTGAAGATTTTTCTCCATTGTTTTTACTATCTTCTCCTCTTCTTCCCGGACATTTCCGAGTAAGCGCTGCTCTTTCTCAATGAGAACCTGTTGCAGTTCAGCAAACTGGGATGTGATCATTGACTGAAGGTTGCGCGACTCTTCCTATCAGATGAAGGATTAAAATCAATATATTATGTCACCCTTGAGTGCAGAAATATGCCATTCGGCCTAATATGTCCATGCTGGGCTCTGTACGTATCTACACTAATCCCATTTCCATGGATTTAATCCGTAGCTTTGGCAATCCAAAAGCTCGTCTTGATAATTCAGAAATATTTGGTGAAAGTAATGTACAATCACATCATTCCCATTTTCCCAGTACAATTCCCTGCAACCTATTCCATTTCATGTGTCCATTAACCCTCAGTGGACAGAACCAGGTCACCAGAACTAGCAGACAGCAGCACCACTTAGAATGACAGACTTCATAGAGTCATACAGCAAGGGATGTGAGATACCTACCAAGACGCCCCATCTGCGCTATTTCCATTTGTCTGCATTTGGCCAAGACATTTCTAAAACTTTTCTCTTTTATATCTTTTGAATGTTGGTACTGTACCTGACTCATTGCATTGACTGACCTGACTGGCAGCTCAAAGTCAAAGTCAAAAGTCAAAAGAGTTTATTGTCATGTGTCCCTGATAGGACAATGAAAATCTTTCTTTGCATAGCAGAACAGAACATAGAAGGCATTGACTACAATTATATACATAAATACACCCATGACTTAATAAATTAATAAAGTGCAAATAACAGATGGAGGGATATTAATGTTCAGAGTTCCGAGCCAGGTTTAATAGCCTGATGGCTGTGGGGAAGTAGCTATTCCTAAACTGGGTTGTTGCAGTCTTCAGGCTCCTGTACCTTCTACCCGAAGGTAGCAGGGAGATGAGTGTGTGGCTAGGGTGGTGTGGGTCCTTGATGATGCTGCCAGCCTTTTTGAGGCAGCAACTCATTCCATGTACCCACTACCAACGTTGTCCTTCATGTTTGTTTTAAATCTTTTCCCACTCACCTAAAACTTATACCCTCACATTCTCGATTTCCCTACTAAGGGTAAAAGACTGACCATCCAACGTATCATTCTGTTTCATGATATTATACACCTGCTTCAAATTGCTGCGCTGCAGGGAGTAAATTCCTTGGCTGCTCAACCCCTACCAAGAGTTCTGGCCCTCGACCACAGCTCTATTGTGGTGCCAAATTATTGCACACATCACAGGGATCAAATCCACACAAGAACATTAAATCGGCAGTACAAACCTGAACTCCAGAAATGCTCTCTTTCTGTTCCTGCTCCATTTTCTGGATCTCTGATTCTTTTTCTGTGAGAGATATGAAAGAAGATTTCGCCTGTTCCTGGGGTTGGGGTTCAGATCAGAGAATAAAAATGTCAGACAGTGAAGAAAAAATTAGACAATGATGTGATCTAAAGTGATTTGGTTTTACCTTGTAGAATTCAATTGCTTCTTCTATCAGCATTAAGCTGTGAGACTTGTGTTCCCGCGCAGTTGTGCAAATCAAACAGATTAGTTTCTTGTCAGTTTTACAAAACAGCTTCAGTTCTTCCTGATGTTTCTCGCAGTGAAGTTTACTTTTCTTCCCTTTGAGACTCATGCTCAGTGTTCGAGCTTTCTCAGACAGTCTAACCAAGGCCCGATTCACCTTGAGGGTGCGCTTTGTAGACTCCTCTCTACATTCCGGGCAGGAGTTTCTCCCCGCGCTGTCCCAACTCTGTGTGATGCAGGAGCGGCAGAAGTTGTGGCCACACTCCAATGCCACCGGATCGGTGAAGAACAGCAGGCAGATGGGACAAACTACCTCCTCGGTCCAACTCTCGACCTGCTCTTTCGCAGCCATTTTCACTCCGGAACTGAAGAAGGGTCTCGACCCGAAACGTCGCCTATCTCCTTCGCTCCTTAGATGCTGCTGCACCCGCTGAGTTTCTCCAGCCTTTTGTGTACCTTCACTCCGGAACTTCCTGCAAGGTTCAAAATGTTTTCACTGACGTCGGGCTGCTGAATCCCTGGAGTACCGCGAGTGCCCACAGCGCACGCTGCCGTCCCGGGCAATGAATGTAATTTGGCTGCAAGTGATCAGTGTGAAGGTGTCCCGGCCAAGAACGTAGAGCGCTCCGCTCTGTGATCTTTGCTGGCCACTTCTAACTAATCACACACGCGGGATGGGTTAGGTAGATATTAAACCGTCCTGAATATAGACTAATGTGGAGAGATTACCCTGGGATTGTGGATGACAGGACAGAAATGGACAGGGATCAGCGCTAAGGAGGTGTAACTGAGGAGGCGTTGCACCTGTTGGGCAGTGGAACCCACCGCCCGCATCTCCGTTCGTTCACAGGCCGGGACCAGGATGGAAGTAAATATATTTTAATCAACATCAGTACACTCGTCTCTCATGCACCAGTCTTCAAGCCCAACTATATTTGGAGAAACCGTGTTCAGTTTTGTTCTCTCTGCTGTATGAAGAATGTAGATAAATTGTAGAGGATGTTGCCTGGGCTTGAGGGTCTCACAATAGGGAGAGGTTGGGCAGACTACGACCTTATTCATTGGAACGCAGTAGGATGAGGGGTGATCTTATTGAGGTGGGAAAGATCACGACGGGAATAATTCCGATTTTAAACATGGTTATTAACTCAAGGGCCGCAATCCAATAGGAGCTGGTGAACTCAAGGAATCCAGGGACACAATTTTAAGTATTTTCCCCCACCTTAAATAGTTAATTACCGCAAATGCTTGAATAAAACAAACTCTGAAAAACGATGACCGCAACACTTTAACTCCTTCAAAGTGGTTGAAGATCAAATGTCCTTGGAAATGACGGATTGTGTTTCAGTCACCGCCACTGCTCCCACGGCGATGCCGGCCTCCAGCATCGGAATCTGTTCATTTCTCTGTCCCAGATTCACCATCCCCACGGGCAATGGGGTTAATATATCGGTTGATTCCGCAGTATCGGCTTTTACCAGCAGGTGGGGACCTTGCGCCGCGCAAACATTTAGACAGCTCGGCATCACCTGATGTGGATTAAAATATGTTTACTTGCACCCTGGTCTTTCATGGTTGAAAGCAAAGATACTCCTCTGTGATCTTTGGTTGAAAGCGGCACTGCAGTGAACAGAACGTCCTGACATGCATGAGGTTGTGTGCATGAAATTTGTACTATCCTTCTTGAAGTGCTGCATTTTTTTTTAAATCTGCCATTTTAAAGTTCTACAAGCATGCGATTCGTTTAATGTAATAATTTATAATGCTTGGTTTATCGTTGTTGATGTCCAGAATTCACTGGGACACAAGAGTCTGCAGATGCGGCACATGCATGAGGTGGAATAGTGGAGAGTCCCTCAATGCAGGAGCGAGAAGTGAACTTGGAATTAAATCGATCAAGAAGCATTTGTGGAAGCTATGAGCGGATCCTCTTTGAGGTAAAGAGCCCCTAAACATGACGAATTGATACATGAATAGATTAATGCAATAGTTATATTTAATCCCCTTTTGTTGAATAGGAAGTTTTGTTCATTTGAATTTCGTGCCTTGGTGCTTTCAGTGTTTAAATTAAATAACCCCCAAACTGTATGGACTTTAGAGCTTGGTTTTAAAATCTGGTACAGTGAAAAGCTTTTGCTGCGTGCACTCCAGTCAGCGGAAAGACAATGCATGATTACAATCGAGCCATTACAGTGTATCATAATCATAATCAAGGCCGCCAGCTCCATGATGTTAGGCCGTAGAGCGACCACAGAAATGATCCGGAAAACAATCGCACCTCCGGCAAGGTAAGAGATTGAAAAAAAAGTTTCCCCCGACACCCTCCCCCCCCCCCCCCCCCCACAAAACAAACCAGAGAAGATTAACCCATACTTTTAAAACACACTGAAAATAACAAAAAAGACAAAAAGACAGACAGACTGTTGTGTGATGCAGATCTACCAATGAGGTAGTTTAGTAGTTCAGCACTGTTCTCTGGTTGTGGTAGGATTCAGTTGCCTGATGGCAGCTTGGAAGAAACAGTCCCTGAATCTGGAGGTGCGGTCTCACCAAAACCCTGCACAACTACAGTAGAACCACCCTGCTCCTATACTCAAATCCTTTCGCTATGAATGCTAACATACCATTCGCTTTCTTCACTGCCTGCTGCACCTGCATGCATACTTTCAATGACTGGTGTACCATGGCACCCAGGTCTCGTTGCATCTCCCCTTTTCCTAATCGGCCACCATTCAAATAATAGTCTACTTTCCTGTTTTTGCCACCAAAGTGGGTAACCTCACATTTATCCACATTATACTGCATCTGCCATGCATTTGCCCACTCACCCAGCCTATCCAAGTCACCTTGCAGCCTCCTAGCATCCTCCTCACACCTAACACTGCCCCCCCCCAGCTTCGTGTCATCCGCAAACTTGGAGATGTTGCATTCAATTCCCTCGTCCAAATCATTAATATATATTGTAAATAGCTGGGGTTCCAGCACTGAGTCTTGCGGTACCCCACTAGTCACTGCCTGCCATTCTGAAAAGGACCAGTTTACCCCTACTTTTTGCTTCCTATCTGCCAGCCAGTTCTCTACCCACATCAATACTGAACCCCCAATACCGTGTGCTTTAAGTTTATATACTAATCTCTTATGTGGGACCTTGTCGAAAGCCTTCTGAAAGTCCAGATATAACACATCCACTGGTTCTCTCTTATCCACTCTACTAGTTACATCCTTGAATATGCCTCTGAAGTTCTGATTCCGAGGGCAATGTTAGAGGGTTGCTCCTCAGAATGGAGACAGACGGCAGATGGTTTGCCGCAGGGCTCGGTTCTGGCTCAACTTTTTTTTTCCATTACTTTTTTTACATTAAAAAAACGTTTTTTAATGTAAACGATTTGGATGTGTATAGGTGGCATGGTTACATAGATTCATAGAAAATAGATGCAGGATTAGGCCATTCGGCCCTTGGAGCCAGCACCGCCATTCAACGTGATCATGGCTGATCATCCACATTCAGTACCTCGTTCCTGCCTTCTCCCCACATCCCTTGATTCATCTAGCCCAAAGAGCTCTATCCAGTGAATTAACCTCCATTGCCTTCTGAGGCAGAGGATTCCACAAATTCACCCAACTCTCTGGGTGAAAAAGTTTGTCCTCATCTCAGTACTAATGGTTAGTCAGTTTGAGATGAGACGAACATTGGTTAAAACAATTGTCCCTAATATGTAGGGTAGTGTTAGTGTACGGGTGATCGAGAATGGACCGACAGGGCTAATAGTCACTGGAATTTAGAAAGATGAGAGGGGATCTTATAGAAACATATCTTTTTTTTTGCGGATTGGACAGGCTGGATGCAGGAAAAATGTTCCCGATTTCAATTCAATCTTTAATTGCCATTGTGCAGTGTACAGTACAGGGACAACGAAATGCAGTTAGCATCTCCACAGAAGAGCGAACTTAGAATAATGAACGGTAAAATATATATATGTACAAAAATAATGGACGGTAAAATATATATATGTACAAATATGTACATTGGGGAATGTTGGGGAATCCAGAACCAGACGTCACAGTTTAAGAATAAAGGGTAGGCCATTTAGGACTGAGATGAGGGAGAACTTTTTCACCCAGAGCATTCTCTGGCACAGAAGGCAGTGGAGGCCAATTCACGAGGTGTATTCAAGAGAGAGTTAGATATAACTCTTAGGGTTAACGGAATCAAGGGGTATGGTGGAGAAAGCAGGAACATGGTACTGATTTTGGATGATCAGCCATGATCAAATTATATGGCAGTGATCACTCGAAGGACCGAATAGCCTACTCCTGCACCTATTTTCTATGTTTCAATATTTCTACGCAAGAAGGGCGATTGTTTCAATCTTTATATTTTCACAAAAATATTTCTGTTCCGTTGCCGGATGCAATTAATGGTTAAAATAAACGTATCAACAGCTCTGATTTCAGTTGCTGTTTATTTCACTCTTCCCACATTTACATTCCCCCTGGTTTTTTTTCTGCGCTCACTGGGTTTTACGACGTGGAATTTGGGGATTAAATTGGACCCATTCAGCGCCAACCTGTTGTCCACCGGGTTTCTGCCCCACAGCCCCTGAGCCCCACTCCTGACACCGGTCCCGGAACCCGACCCTTTTACACACCCGGAGCGGAACCGGAGCAGATTCTCAGCCACTGGTTTTCATGGCAAGTCGCGAAGTAAGGATAAAGTTTCTCCGTGAATTTATTCCCAGTGAAGGTGTGGAGATGGGACTTGGTGTCCGCATCGTAAAATGATACTGTCCCGGACTCGTAACTGAGATAAACTCCCACCTTCCCAGGGATGGGACGGGCAGGGAGAGGGGATGGAGGGGAGGTGAACACATTAAACACGTCACCCCACCCCCGAAAAATGCTCCAGACTCCAGTCTCCGGGGTCAGTGTGACCTGTCTCTTCCTCTCCACAGACTCCGCGGCGACTCCCAGACTCCACCACTGACTCTCCGCCACCTCCACCTCCCAGTAATGTCTCCCTGCTGTGAATCCCTCCGATCCCAGCACACACGGACTGTCTGTAAACCTCTTCCTGGTGTCAGGGAGACTCCTTCCGGTCCGAATCCCTCTCACCCTCTTCCGATCCTCAGAAACCTCGAGCCGCGGATGCGCTGTTTCCAGATCCAGGGTGACGGAGACTGGGGGGAGAAGCAGAGAATCAGAGAGTCCCTGGTCGTCAGGGGTGAGACTCGGGCAGCGCGGCCCCGGGACCGGGGGAGAAGCCTGTCGGCCTCAGGCAGAGGCGGGCGGACAACTGAAAACTTGCCACGGGCATTGGTAACCCGAGGGGGGCGGCGCCGTTGGATTGGGGCGGGATTTTCAAGAGGGGAGGTGGGGTCGAGTGCAGAAAGTGACGATGGACGAGACAGTGCGTTTGGCGTTGACAAACGAGGAGGTGTATTCAGAAGCTGGGGACCCTTGTTCAGAATGTCAATATTCCGATATATCTTGCTGGTGGTGGGGGGTGGGTGGGTAGATTGTAGGAAAAGGAGATTGATGTGAGTGGTAATTAGAGGTGGTTAAAGTGGAGGCAGAGTTGTGGAGGAGTCGCCTTGATCATACTGAACGAGGGCGGACATGAGGGGCCTGGTGACCTGCTTCTATTTTCTTGAGAGGCGGTAAGAGAGGGAGAGGGGGGGGGGGGGCGGGAGTGTGCCTGTCAGTTGTGTTCAAGGATAGAAACATAGAAAATAGGTGCAGGAGGAGGCCATTTGGCCCTTCGAGCCAGCACCACCATTCATTGTGATCATGGCTGACCGTCCCCATCAATAACCCGTGCCTACCTTCTCCCCATATCCCTTGACTCCACTTGCCCTTGGAGCTCTATCTGACTCTCTCTTAAATCCATCCAGTGATTTGCCCTCCACTGCCTTCTGTGGCAGGAAATTCCACAAATTCACAACCCTCTGGGTGAAAAAGTTTTTTCTCACCTCAGTCTTAAATGACTTCCCCTTTATTCTAAGGTTCTGGCCCCTGGTTCTGGACTCGCCCAACATTGGGAACATTTTTCCTGCATCTAGCTTGTCCAGTCCTTTAATAATTTTAATGTTTCTATAAGATCCACTCCGTCATCCTTCTAAACGCCAGTGAATGCAAGCCTAGTCTTTTCAATCTTTTCTCATATGACAGTCCCGCCATCCCTGGGATCAATCTTGTGAACCTACGCTGCACTGCCTCAATCACAAGGATGTCCTTCCTCAAATTAGGAGACCAAAACTGTACGCAATACTTCAGATGTGGTCTTACCAGAGCCCTATACAACTGCAGAAGAACCCCTCTACTCCTATACTGAAAGCCTCTTATTATGAAGGCCAACATTCCATTAGCTTTCTTCACTGCCTAGTGTACCTGCACGCCAACTTTCAGTGACCGGTGTACAAGGACACCCAGGTCTCGCTGCACCTCCCCCTTACCTAACCTAACCCCATTCAGATACTAATCTGCCCCGTGTGGAACCTTATCAAAGGCTTTCTGAAAGTCTAGATACACTACATCCACTGGCTCCCCTTCATCCATTTTACTTGTCACATCCTCAAAAAATTCCAGAAGATTAGGCAAGCAAATAGTCAAGCAAATTCATAAATCCATGCTGACTTGGACTAATCCTTTTACTGCTGTCCAAATGCCTCAAAACCCACGGAAACTCGGAGCTTCCATGGATTTTGAAGAAACAGCAGCATAGAGAAGCAGGAAAAAGCACTGATTGGCTCTAGCCCGTGTAGGTGGAGAGTTAGAAGTGAGTCAGAGGGGAAAAAACAGTTTTAAAAGAGTGGCAAAACACAGACATACTTAACTCAGAGCTTCCGTGGATTTTGAATTGGCTCTAGCCCATGTGGGAGGGGAGTTAGAAGTGAGTCAGAGGGGGGGGAAAACAGTTTAAAACTGAGGAATTTGGTTTGTAAATTGGTAAATTAGGCAATTTATCAGTCAATATAAGCAAGACAGCTCTGAGGGAGCGACCTTGTGAGTAAAGTGTGAGTCTTTGGCACAAGAGTCTTCGGCGAGGAGGCTACGCATAAAGCTCGAGAGGACGGAACACAGTGAAAACATGTCAGGGCGGATGAGACAGTGTGAGGCTTGCAGAATGAGGGAACCCAGGGACACGGATGGAGCCTCTGGCTGCTACAACTGTGGCAAGTGCGTCCATTTTCAGCTCCTAAAGGATCGTGTTGGTGCACGGGAGAAGCAGCTGGATGACCTCTGGGCCATCCAGGAAAATGAGAGTTTCCTGACAGGACCTACAGTGAGGTAGTCACGCCTAGAATGCGGGAAAAACCAAGGTGTGTGACGGAGATAAAGGGTGGAAATCGTGGAATGCAGAAGACGCAGGTGGCTGTGCCTAATGAAAACAGGTACGCCCTCTTGGGAACTGTCTGGGGAGACGATGTTTCCAGTCCGAGCGGCGGACACATCGGTGGCTCCAATCCTAGAGATGGGACTCGACCGGCGAGACCAACGTCGGGCAGAGCCCTATTGGTGGGCGACTCCATTGTCCGAGGAGAGGACAGGAGATTCTGTGGCGGCAGACAAGATGCGAGGATGGTTTGTTGCCTCCCTGGTGCCAGGGTTCAGGATGTCACGAGCCGAATTCAGAACATCCTCGAGAGAGAGAGAGAGAACGTGAGCAGCTGGCAGTAGTTGTGCATGTAGGCACAAACGACATCGGGTAGAAGAGGAAGGAGGTTCTCCAACATGAGATCAGAGAGTTGGGATGAAGACTGAAATGCCAGACTTCTAGGGTGGTTATCTCTGGATTGCTTCCAGTACCTCGTGCTAGTGAGGACAGGAGCAGGGAGATAGGAGATCTGAATGTGTGGCTATGGGGCTGGAGCAGGGAGCAAGGATTTAGATTTATAGACCACTGGGATCTTTTCTGGGGTAGGGGTGACCTGTACAAAAGGGACAGGTTACACCTTAACTGGAGGGGGATCGACATTCTGGCAGGCAGGTTTGCTAGGTCTACACGTGTGGGTTTAAACTAAATAGTGGGGTGGAGGGATTGACAAATTGTGAGTATAAAGATGGCGTTGAAGGGGAAGTGACTTCAGGAAAAATTACAAAAAATTCTCAAATTAATGGGAAGGAAAGCTCGAGAAGGGACAACAGAGTAAGGTCAGGGCCAATTGTGAGCGGTGCGAGGGGGTAAATAAATACGGAGGTCAAAGTGCTGTATATGAATGCGCGAAGTATAAGGAATAAAGGAAGAAACTATGATGTTGTGGGAATTACTGAGACATGGCTGCAAGAGGGCCAGGGCTGGGAACTGAATATTCAAGGGTATACCTCCGATCGAAAAGACAGACAGGTAGGCAGAGGGGGTGGGGATGCTCTGTTGGTGAGAAATGAAATTCAGTCCCTTGCAAGGGGTGACATTGAAACAGGAGATGTGGAGTCAGTATGGATAGAACCAAGGAATTGTAAGTGTAAAAAGACCCTAATGCGACAAATCTGCAGGCCCCCAAACAGTAGCCTGGACATAGAGCACAAGTTGAATCAGGAGTTAAAATTGGCATGTAGCAAAAGTAATGCTGTGGTTGTTATGGGAGATTTTAACATGCAGGTAGACTGGGAAAATCAGGTTGGTACTGGACCCCAAGGAAGGGACTTTGTAGAGTGCCTTTGTGATGGATTCTTAGAACAGCTTGTATTGGAGCCTACCAGGGAGAAGGCAATTCTGGATTTAGTGTTATGTAATGAACCGGATTTGATGAAGGACCTCAAGGTTAACGAGCCATTAGGATATAGTGACCATAATATGGTCAGGTTTAATCCACAATTGGAGAGGGAAAAGGGTAGATCAGAGGTGTCAGTGTTACCGTTGAATAAAGGGGACTATGGGGCCATGAGGGAGGAGCTGGCCAAAGTTGACTGGAAAGATACACTAGCAGGGATGACAGTGGAACAAAAATGGCAGGTGTTTCTAGGAATAATACAGAAGGTGCAGGATCAGTTCATTCCTAGGAGGAAGAAAGATTTCAAGGCGAGAAAGGGGCGACCATGGCTGACAAAGGACTTCGGGGACAGTATAAAAATTAAAGCAAAGAAGTACAATGTAGCAAAGATGAGCGGGAAGCAAGAGGATTGCGTAATGTTAAAAGATCAACAGAAGATAACCAAAAAGACTATACGGGGAGAAAAGATGTGGCACGAAGGTAAGCTACCCAAGAATATAAAGCAGGATAGTAAAAGATTCTTTAGGCATGTGAAGAGGAAAAAATTAGTTAAGACTAAAGTTGGACCCTTGAAGACCAAAAAAGGTGAATTTATTATGGGGAACAAGGAAATGGCAGATGAGTTGAACAGGTACTTTGGATCTGTCTTCACTATGGAGGACACAAACAATCTTCCTGATATAGTAGTGGCCAGAGAATCTGGGGTTACGGAGGAACTGAAGGAAATCCTCATTTGGCAGGAAATGGTGTTGGATAGATTGATGGGACTGAAGGCTGATAAATCCCCAGGGCCTGATGGTCTGCATCCCAGGGTACTTAAGTGGCTCTAGAAATCGTGGATGCATTGGTGATAATTTTCCAATGTTCTATTGACTCAGGATAGGTTCCTGTGGATTGGAGGGTAGCTTATGTTATCCCACCTTTTAAGAAAGGCAGGAGAGAGAAAACAGGAAATTATAGACCAGTTAGACTGACATCGGTGGTGGGGAAGATGCTGGAGTCAATTATAAAAGATGAAATAGCCGGACATTTGGCTAGCAGTAACAGGATCGTTCCGAGTCAGCATGGATTTACGAAGGGGAAATCATGCTTCACTAATCTTCTGGAATTTTTTGAAGATGTAACTAGGAAAATGAACGAGGGAGAGCCAGTGGATGTAGTGTACCTGGACTTTCAGAAAGCATTTGATAAGGTCCCACATGGGAGATTAGTGGGCAAAATTAGGGCACATGGTATTGGGGGTAGAGTGCTGACATGGATAGAGAAGTGGTTGGCAGACAGGAAACAAAGAGTAGGGATTAACAGGTCACTTTCAGAATAGCAGGCAGTGACTGGTGGGGTACCACAAAGTTCGGTGCTGGGACCGCAGCTATTTACAATATCCATCAATGATTTGGATGATTGCATTCAAAGTAACATTAGAAAATTTGCAGATGACACAAAGCTGGGTGACAGTGTGAACTGTGAGGAGGATGCTATTAGAATGCAGGGTGACTTGGACAGGTTGGGGGAGTGGGCAGATGCATGGCAGGTGAAGTTTAATGCAGATAAATGTGAGGTTATCCACTTTGGTAGGAAAAACAGGAAGGCAAATTACTATCTAAATGGTATCAAGTTGGGAAAAGGGGAGTACAATGGGATCTGGGAGTCCTTGTTCATCAGTCTATGAAAGTAAGCATGCAGGTACAGCAGGCAGTGAAGAAAGCAAATGGCATGTTGGTCTTTATAACAAGAGGAATCAAATCTAGGAGCAAAGAGGTCCTTCTGCAGTTGTACAGAGCCCTCATCAGACCACACCTGGAGTATTGTGTGCAGTTTTGGTCCCCTAATTTGAGGAAGGACATTCTTGCTATTGAGGGAGTGCAGCGTAGGTTTACAAGGTTAATTCCCGGGATGGCAAGGCTGAGTGAATGGAGCAGCTAGGCTTGTACACTCTGGAGTTTAGAAGGATGAGAGGGATTCTTATTGAAACGTGTAAGATTGTTAAGGGTTTGGACATGCTAGAGGCAGGAAACATGTTCCCGATGTTGGGGGAGTCCACAACCAGGGGTCACAGTTTAAGAATAAGGTGTAAGCCTTTTAGAACGGAGACGAGAAAACACTTTTTCCTCACAGAGAGTGGCGAGTCTGTGGAATTCTCTGCCTCAGAGGGCGGTGGAGGCAGGTTCCCTGGATGCTTTTGAGAGAGAGCCAGACAGGGCTCAAAAATAGCAGAGTCAGGGGATATGGGGAGAAAGGAGGAACGAGGTACTGATTGGGGATGATCAGCCATGATCACATTGAATGGTGGTGCTGGCTCGAAGGGCCTAATGGCCTACTACTGCACCTATTGTCTATTACCTCTTTAATAATTGACTCCAGCATCTTTCCTACCACTGAAGTCAGGCTAACTGGTCTGTAATTCCCCATTTTCTCTCTCGCTCCTTTCTTGAAAAGTGGGATAACATTAGCTATCCTCCAATCCACAGGAACTGATCCTGAATCTATTGAACATTGGAAAATTATCACCAATGCATCCGCTATTTCTAGAGCCACCTCCCTGAAGACCCTGGGATGCAGACCATCAGGCCCAGGGCATTTTTATCCTTCAGTCCCATTAGCCTACCCAATACTATTTCTCGCCTAATGAAAATTTATTTCAGTTCCTCTACCCCCTTAGATCCTGTTCTCCAGTACTTCTGGGAGATTGTTTGTGTCTTCCTTAGTGAAGACAGATCCGAAGTACCTGTTCAACTCCTCTGCCATTTCCTTGTTCCCCATAATAATTTTGCCCATGTCTGCTTTCAAGGGACCCACATTTGACTTTGCTATTATTTTTCCCTTAACATATCTAAAGAAGCTTTTACCATCCTTCTTTATATTCCTGGCCAGCTTCCCCTCGTACTTCATCTTTTCAGCCTGTATTGCCCGTTTTGTTTGCTTCTGTTGTCCAATGAAAGTTTCCCAATCCTCTGGCTTCCGGCAACTCTTTGCTGTGTTATACATCTTTTCTTTTTAGTTTTATTCTATCCCTAACTTCTCTTGTCAGCCACGATTGCCTCCTACTCCCCATAGAATCTTTTTTCCTTTTTGGAATGAAATGATCCTGCGTCTTCCGGATTATGCCCAGAAATTCCTGCCATTGCTGTTCCACCATCATACCTGCTAGTATCCCTTCCCAGTCTACCTTGGCCAGCTCCTCTCTCATGCCTTCATAATCTCACATCTCCAGCTGCCTGTGTGAAAGTGAACCTTCTCAGCAGCTGTGTTTGCTACTGGAATAAAAAGACAATTCCCCTCAGCCGATAATTACACACAAGCTCTGCATCTACACGTTACTCAGTTGTGTCTGATAAATGAGGAGTAATAAATCTATGTCAGTTTTATTTACCAGAATTAATTGAGATGCAAGTTTACTAAAGAGACAGAATGTGCTGAAGTAATTAATAGAGGCATAGTCAGCATCTTTGCGGAACATGGAATCGTTTTGTTTCAAAAGTAGACACAAAATTCTGGAGTAATTCAGCGGGACAGGCAGCATCTCTGGAGAGAAGGAATGGGTGACGTTTCGGGTCAAGACCCTTCCTCAGTCCGAAGTTAGGAGAGCGGGAGATACCGAGATATGGAAGTGCAAGGTGTGAAAACGAGACAAAGGGATGGAGATCAAGGAAAATGTAGCAGAGATCATTGGTAGCTGGGAGGAAGTAACAACAAAGCAAACAGAGATAAAATGTAATCCCATTCCGAATCCATCCCCGCTGTCCTGGGCCTCCTCCATGGTCAGAGTGAGCACCACTGGAAATTGGAGGAGCAGCACCTCATATTCCACTTGGGCAGTCTGCACCCCAGGGGCTTGACCATTGACTTCTCCAACTTCCGGTAGCCCTTGCTGTCTCCTCCCCTTCTCAGCTCTCCCTCAGCCCTCTGGCTCCTCCTCTTCCATTCTTCTTCTCCCCCCCCCCCCCCCCCCCCCCCAAACCCTACATCAGTCTGAAGAAGGGTTTTGGCCCGAAACGTTGCCCATTTCCTTCACTCCATAGATGCTACCTCCCCCGCTGAGTTTCTCCAGCACTTTTGTCTACTTAAAATGTAATCGGAAACAGTCAAACTGGTCGGAGAACTGCAAAGGGGAGGGATGTAGAGAGAGTGAAAGGAAGGGTTACATGAAGTTAGAGAAGTCAATATTCATACCGCAGGGGTGTAAGCTGCCGAAATGAAATTTGAGATGCTGTTCCTCCAATTTGTGCTTGGCCTCATATTGTCAATGGAGGGGGCCCAGGGCAGAAGTATCAGTGTGAAAATGGAAGGGAGACTTAAAGTAGCAACCGGGAGATCAATGAGGTTTAGGTGGACTGAGCGAATATATCGTCAAGCCTTCGCTTGGTCTCGATGATATACAGGAGTCCACACCTGATACTGCGGATACAGTCGATGAGGTTGGAGGAGATGCGAGTGAACCTTGCCTCACCTGAAAAGATTGTCGAGGTCTTTGGACGGAGTCAGAGGGTGGAGGTATAGGGACAGGTGTTGCATCTCCTGCGGTTGCAGGGAGTTGAGTAGGGAACGGTCTGCAGAAACCGGAAAGGGGTGAGATGGGAAGTTGTGGCTAGTGGTGGGATTCCATCTCCACCCAACGCAAGTGAGAGGTGGATACCAGCGAGAGGATTGTTTTGATAGGCCAATTGTTGGATTAATGCTAGAGATGAAAAGACAAAAGGTGTGAGATAAGGATGGAAGAGGTGAGAGTTTTGGTCTCCTAATCTGAGGAAAGACATTCTTGCCATAGAGGGAGTACAGAGAAGGTTCACCAGACTGATTCCTGGGATGTCAGGACTTTCATATGAAGAAAGATTGGATAAACTTGGCTTGTACACGCTAGAATTTAGAAGATTAGAATTAGAAGATTTAGAAGATTGAGGGGGGATCTTATAGAAACTTACAAAATTCTTAAGGGGTTGGACAGGCTAGATGCAGGAAGATTGATCCCGATGTCGGGGAAGTCCAGAACAAGGGGTCACAGTTTAAGGATAAACGGGAAGTCTTTTAGGACCGAGATGAGAAAAACATTTTTCACACAGAGAGTGGTGAATCTGTGGAATTCTCTGCCACAGAAGGTAGTAGATGCCAGTTCATTGGCTATATTGAAGAGGGAATTAGATGTGGACCTTGTGGCTAAGGGGATCAGGGGGTATGGAGAGAAGGCAGGTACGGGATACTGAGTTGGATGATCAGACATGATCATATTGAATGGCGGTGCAGACTCGAAGGGCCGAATGGCCTACTCCTGCATCGATTTTCAATGTTTCTATGTTTCTATGAATCGTGAGCCTAGGGATCGTATCACGTAGGGATATCCATGGAGGTTGTGGTACAGGGGAGAAATGGATACAAGTCCAGGTGAGGTACAGGGAAAAGATGGTGGGGGGTGATCGAGAAGCTACAGGAAGTTGAGGTGGGGGAGTAAGGGAGAAGGTGTGCATTGGTGTGTGTGTTGGCGGGGGGGGGGGGGGGGGTAGATTATGTTAGTTAAAAAAAAATCTATATTTTTACCGTCAGCTTGTAAGCTACTCCGCTTAATGGCATCTGATATTTCTGTTATCATTGTGCTAAACACAAAGGGGTGATGGAACGTTTCAAAGGCTGGGGCAGCATCTGTCACTGACAACGATTCGGTATCAACACTCGCCCTGCAAATAGTAAACACATGGTGATAAATTGAGCATGTAATTTTTGTTCCATTACAGATCATAACAGTGTTTCAGTCTAGAGCATGTCCTACCTGCTCTTCCGACCAGCTTCATCCTGAAATAAATAAAACACAAATCTGAATTAATTGAGATAAAAGATATGCAAAATGCCGGCTTATATATAAAACACAAAGTGCTGGAACATGGCGTAGCAGGCAGAATTTCATGTGGGTGTAGATTGGTGACGCTTCGGTTTGGCCCCCTCCTGTATATCATTGAGACCAAGCGTAGACCAAGTGACCCAGATCTGCGGAACATCCCGGTTGCTAAATATTTCAACTCCATTTCTCATTTCCATAATGTTCTTCCAGTCCTCTGCCTCCTATATTAACAGAGTGAGGTTGCACGCAAAATGGAGAATCAGCACCACATATTCCACTCGGGTAGTTTACAACACAGCAGAATGAACATTGAAATTTCCAAATTTAAGGTAACACCATCTCTCCTCCTTTACCCCATTTCTTCCGTGCCCAGTCAAATAAGCTTCTACTTTTCACATTAGACCGCTCTCTTACCCATTTTCCCAGATGCCTTTCACCTCTCCAATCCTCCATCTGGCTTAGCATATCACTCCTCTCTACTTACCTGACCCCCTTTTCTATACTTTTCATCTCTGACCTATATCCACCCAACTGCCAGGCAAACCTCCCTCCCCTGTATCGTTTGCCTGTTATGAGGCTTTGTCAAACTTCATCACTTTTCCAGCTCCCCACCCCTCCCAACAACAATATGAAGAAGGGACCCGACCCAAAACATCACCCATCCAAAGTACCCACAGATGTTGCCGAACCCACTGAGTTGCTCCTGCACTTGATTTTTTTTCTGAATTTATTGGGACTGATGGTTCACATCACAACAAAAAGAATTCCATAGAACTTTAGGAGCAGCTGAAAATTCCCATTTCCCAACTCAGCCCTTGCTGACACAGATTGAGGATATTACACAGACGAATAAAGAACCCAGGGATAATGTGTCAGGAGTGTTAGTGAAAAATCTGCCATTCATCTGAGGATCAAGCTTACCGGAAAGACTGCACATTTCATGAATATTTTTGGCTAATGAAAGGAAAATTTGTGAATTTAATATTATCTTGATTAATACGGGTGTCATAGGTATGGGGAGAAAGCAGGAGAATGGGGTTACGACAGGTAGATCAGCCACGATTGAATGGCGGAGTAGACTAGATGGGCTAAGTCTGATCCTATCACATGAACTTATTATGGTCACGTCTACTGAGGTATGGCAAAAAGCGTTTGTTTGCATGCTATCTTGTTAAAGAAAAGACTGTACATAAATAAAAACAAGCCGTCCACGGTGTAGAGATAAAGGATAAAGGGTATAACATTTAGAGCAAGATTAAACATTGAAATATCAGATAATAAGAAAGTTAATTGAAGATAAAATACCAGGTGTTCATTCATAAGTTCCAATAGAGATTCAGTCAAGATAATATAGAACCCTCTACCACAGGAGTGGTAATTTAATGGGGAGGTGGATAAAGGTGGATGACCATGTGAGATGTGGGAACTGTGGGCATTGCTGGTGGATGTTGTGAGTAGGTGGGGAGAGGCTTGTGCAGAGCAGGAAAACTAACAGCAGTGGATTGGCCGAATGTCCATGATGTAGAGAAGGGCGGAATTCTATGTTGATCTCAGATGTACAAAAAGCTGCGTTATTTCAGAAAAAACGACCCAACGTTTTGCTACTGTGCGCTTTCCTTTAAAGGAACCTGTATTGTGGCGCCTCACCTTCAGAAATAGTACGCTGTCTTTTTGATCCATTCTTTCCTGTAAACCTACGAGCTCCCGCTGAACATCATTTAAATTGTTTTGAATCTCAGTCAGCTTTGTCTTCATTTCATTTACAATCTTCTTCTTTTCTTGCTGGAGATCTCCGAGTAAGCGGTTTTCTTTCTCGGAGAGGATATGGTGCAGTTTAACAAACCAGGCTTTGAAGTGAGACTTAAGGTTGCATGACTCTTCCTGTCAAATGAAAGGTAAAGATTGATATATCACATTTTGGTATTGTCCTGCCTTAAGACATGGAAGGCGACCATGTCACTCCGCTATTCATGGAGCACGGAAATAGGCCTTCGGTCAACCATGTCCAGGCTAGCCTTTGTACCTATCTGTTGGTCCATTTTACCTGCATTTCACTTTGCACGTTTTTGCCTTGGCAATTGAAGAGCTTGCCGCGGTGATTTCTTATTTGTTATTTGTGGAATATGATAATCCCATTAATCCCATTCTCCCAATTAAATGCCCTGCTGTCAATGCCCTTCTCGTGCCCATTTGTTCCCACTCATTTGCCCAGCACTAACTTTCACCAAGATAATTTACAGTCGCCGATTGACCATCTAACCAGCATGTCTTTGGGCTATGGTAGGAATCTGACGGGGACACAGGGAGAATGCGTGAACTGCACAGTGAGAATCTGATATCACAATAGAGCCAGGTCACCAAAACCAGGAAACAGAAGCACTAATTCGTGTCATAGAATTATACACAACGGAAGCAGGCCGATCGGCCCAGCGTGCCAGTGCCAACCAATGTGCCGCATATAAATATTTCCACCTGGCCCAGAGCTGCCCAAACCTTCCCTATCCATGTATCTGTCCAAATGTCTTTTAATTATTGTTCTGATATCGAGCTCAACTGTCTCCTCTGGCAGCTCGTTCCATATACCCACTACACTCTGCGTGAAAAGGTTTGTATCACCTCTCACATTTAACCTGCCCAGGGCAACGCCGGCCTTAAGCCGATGGACCGATTGCTCCCAATTGGGCCCAGCGCTAATGTTCCGTATTTCAAACGGAAATACGAATTTGCTTTGATAAATAAAGATTTTTTTTTTAAAACATAGAAATTAGGTGCAGGAGTAGGCCATTCGGCCCTTCGAGCCTGCACCGCCATTCAATATGATCATGGCTGATCATCCAACTCAGTATCCTGTACCTCACCATCCGGATTTTTTTTTAAACAAACATGGATAACAACCGCTGCACGGCCATCAGACACAAACAAATTGTTGACTACTACTGTTAGCACTTGTTAACAGCCAGTAGTTAACAAGTAGTTATACAATGTGTCATCAATGCATCTATCCACATTCCTCAGTAAATGTAATTGTGTTTTGAACAAGTATTAATGACGCCGCGTTCCTTTGAATAAAATTCACGCGGTGTCATCATTAATACTTGTTCAAAACACAATTATATTTACTGAGGACTGTAGATCGATGCATTGATGACACATTGAGAATTTCTTAAAACTCACCATCATGATTGAGGGCTCCGGACCACGAGAAGGGGCTTTTTCTTGGTGTGCAGGTTAGTTCCCTTCTTGAGACCCGGCCAGAAAAGTTGGCTATTTCCTTCGCTCCATAGATGTTGACTCACTTGCTGAGGGGGTGGGGGGGGGGTGGGGGGGAGTGGGGAGAGAGAGACAGTCCTGGCCCGTGGTGGCTTCTGGTCCATTCTCTCCGTGCGTGCCGCCTTGCCCGCTGAGTTCCTCCAGCACTCTGTGTTTTTTGTTTGGCTCTGAAGTTGAAGGTGGCTCAGCGAGATGGGCATGGGCTCTGGGGAGAGGGTTGCGTTTCTGGTCGAGACCCTTCTTCAGACAATCACAAGTTGTCTCACCGGTGAGAGTTCAGTTCAGCCTGAAGAAAGGTCTTCTCTCCAGAGTCGCTGCGCTGCCTGTCCTGCTGAGTTACTACAGCTTTATGTCTATCTTCAATTTCAGAAAATCTAATTTCTCACAGGGAGCTGATAGTGTCTACCCCCCCTTCCTTCCAAACCTCAGCCTCACAGACCTTAGCATACCCTTAGTTCCAAAAACCCATTTCCATCACTGTCCATGTTGCACTTATAATGCGGAGACCGGGCTTGAAGTGATTCTGTGAAACAAAAAGATAAAGAGCTGGTTTCAGTCCAACAGCAGCCTGAAGCACTTCAGCCTCTTAGCCCTGTGACCAGCTGTTTCAAGTTTTGTACTGCTGTTGGACTGAAACCATCTCTTTATCTTTTTGTTTCACCCCCCCGTCCATCCACATTCATCTGCCTCTCCACCACCTTCCTCCCACGGTGCCTGCTGCTTTGGTGGCAGGCACACCATCACGTTTACATTGCCAGTTATCCACTGATTTATTTTCAAGTGGTCAGTGCAAAGTCTGCCTTCTTAAAAACTGGTATCATTTCCAAAAGTGACTTACTTCGTGAAAATGGGCATTTGTAAAATTAAACCCCAGTGTCCTTTGAGCTACGTGTTACTGTATTGTCCAATATTCTTGCTAATTGTCGTATTAGCATTTCAATGCTGCGTGTGCTTCAGCATGGGCCATCCATTAGTTAGACCGCAGCGGAACATAGTATTAAATCGCAGCGACTGCAGATGATCTTGAGCAAAAAAAAAACAAACTGCTAATTTGAATATTGAGTCACATCATTTAGTGAAGCCACCTAACAAAGGGTTGCTCTTTGGAGTCGAATAGTTATTTCCTGACTAACTGCAGACTCTTTTTTAACTTGGCGCAGAGTGTAATGGTTACCCGTTTCCTATTGCACAAATGCATGAGTGAAGAGTTAAGTCAAGAATGTATAATTGTCATGTGTACCCACAACAGAACAATGAAATTCTTATTTGCAGCAGCATAACAGGCGTGTAAACACAATACTTATAGATTGTATGAGAACAAATGATCTTCTTAATCGCTTGCTAATCACATAACTGCGTCCAATTGCTATCTGGTTCATTGATCGTATTGCTAGATATGAACTGTTTTGGGAGAGAAAAATGCTCACGGCAGACCAAACGTGTTAACAGAAATTGGTCTGATACTGAGCTTTACACAGTCAGAAATCATGTGAAATAATCACAGAATTTAATTTTAAATGCATGTACCTGCATGTTATATTGTTTAGTTGGAGATACAGCCAGGTAGTTCACCAGCAATTTTTGTTTTCCTATTTGTCATTTAATTGTTCCTGTTTATTTGGCGGCCTATCAATCGCTGTCTCTAAGGGGGTTGCGTCCAATCACCAACCAGCTTGCCTTAAAATTCCCATCCAATGAACAAATATATTGTCTCCATGACTACGTAAGGTATTTAAAGAAGCCCTTTTAAGGAATAGATTACCACAATCCTTTTATGAAGCTTCTATTTCTTCAATTCTTAAAAAAGATAAAGACCCTACTGAAGTGTCATCATATAGACCTATACCAATGTTAAATGTAGATTTCAAAATTATTTCCAAAATATTAGCTATGAGATTGGAAAAGATTTTACTGCAAATTATCTCTGAAGATCAGACCGGTTTTATTAAAAATCGTTACTCATACTTTAACATTAGGAGATTAATGAATATTGTATATACAGCATATAATAAAACCCCGGAATGTGTCATCTTACTCGATGCCGAGAAAGCGTTTGATAGAGGAGAATGGGATTATTTATTCAATACACTTGAAAAATTTAAGATTGGTCCAAAATGTATTTCTTGGATGAAGTTGATATATCATATACCACAGGCTTCTGTATTTACTAATAATCAGAGATCCCTTTTTTCAGGCTCTTTCGAGGTACTAGACATGGCAGTCCCTTAAGTCCTTTACTATTTGATATTGCTTTGGAACCTTTAGCCACCACTATTAGGGAATCCCCTCATATTTTTGGTATTGTCCGCGGGAATAAGACACATAAGCTATCTCTTTACGCAGATGATCTGTTATTATTTATTTCTAACCCCGAGGAATCTATTCTGGCAATAGTAGCATCACTTAATCAATTTAGTAGTTTTTCTGGTTATAAACTAAATCTTGGTGAGAGTGAGTTTTTCCATTAAATAATCTTGTTTTGAATTACGGTTAGTTTCCATTTAGATAGACTACCGAAAGTTTTACTTATTTAGGTATTAAGATCACGAAGAAACACAAAGGATTTATTTAACCTCCCTCTTTAACCGTTATTAAAACTATTTTACCTCTTTTTGGTGGAACGGACTTGACGTCACACAGACTTCAATTGTTGAAACTTTTAGTTCAGATTTTGTTTAGCTTTGTTTAGTTTTTATTTATTTATTTTTAGTCTTATTTTATTATTAATTTTAATTTTTTTTTAGTTTAGGGAGGTTTTGTTTTTTCTTTTTGTCTTTTTATTTTTGTGTGTTTTTTCTACATTTATAAGTTTTCTTTTAAAGATTTAACTATATTTACATAGAGACCGGGAGGTCTATACTCAGTGTATTGTGACATTGGTCTCATATCAGTTTATACCTGTTATTAATGTGATCCTGATCCCTATGTATCAATATAATTGTTATGTTTATCACTATTTTTTTGGTCTGTTTTTTTTTTAAATGTTTTATTTTGTTTTCTTTAGGGGGAAAAAACCCAATAAAAAGATTTTAAAAGAAAAGAAAGAACAAATGGGTCTCCTCCCGTCCAATCAGCGGCTGTCTCCAAGGACATTGTGTCCAATCACATTATGCAGTTTAATGGTAATTAGCTGCTACGGTAAAGGTTGGAAGCCAGTGGCGGTACTGGCAGTCAAACGGGAACAGGAGAGATTCAGACAATCCATAGCACCCGAGTGTACAATTTCATAATATATACTAAATAACTTGGCTGGGAACCCGAGGTTCACCAAAATTGTTCCCAATTGGGCCCCGCACCCCCTAAGGCCGGCCCTGGCCCGGGGTGTCTACTCCCTTTATAAGGGTAATATATTCTGTGCCTTGGCCATAATTATATCCCTCATGACCACAATACCGTAACATCTCTGTAATCTCCCTGCACCCCGAGAAGTAAAGTTATTGCCTGCCCAATCTCGCTCTGCAGCTCAGGTCCTCGACTCTGAGCTGTAGAGGACTGGCCGTTTGTTATTCGCATCGATACAACATCAGGAAATCGAAACTGGAAAGCCTCACCCGAACTCCAGATATCTTTAGTTTCTGTTGTTGCTCCATGAGCTGGATCTCTGATTCCTTTTTTGTAAGAGATTCTAAGGAAGATTTCACCTGATTCTTGGAAATGGGTTTAGATCAGAGAATAAAATGTCAGATAATAAACAGGTAATTGAACGATGAAGTGATCAAAATCGGTTTGCTTTTACCTTATAGATTTCTACAGCTTCTTCTATCAGCATGAAGCTGTGAGACCTGTGTTCCCGCGCTGCTGCACAAATCACACAGATCAGTTTCTTGTCAGTTTCACAAAACAGCTTCAGCTCTTCCTGATGTTCCTCGCAGTGAGGTTTGCGTTCCTCTTTCCGATACAGGTTGTGATTTCGAGCTTTATCAGCCAGTCTCGCCAAGGCCCAACTAACCCTGAGGATGCGGTCTTCAAACGCCTTTCCACATTCCGTGCAGGAGTTTCTCTCCGCCCTGTCCCAAAACCGTGTGATACAGGAGCGACAGAAGTTGTGTCCACACTCCAGTATGACCGGGTCGGTGAAGAAATCCAGGCAGATGGGACAAACTGCCTCCTCGGTCCAACTCTCGACCTGGTCTTTCGAAGCCATTTAACTCCTCCTCTTCCTGGTTCATAATGTTTTCACTGACGTGCAGCTGCTGAATATGGGCGGTCACGGTGGCGCAGCGGTAGAGTTGCTGTCTTACGGCGAATGCACCGCCGGAGACACGGGTTCGATGCTGACAACGGGTACTGCCTGTACGGAGTTTGTGCGTTCTCCCCGTTCTGCGTGGGATTTCTCCGAGATCTTTGGTTGTAAGTTAATTGGCTTGATCAAAAAGCGGGGGTCGATGGTGTTCGGTGTGAAGGTGGCCTGGCCACTTCCACGAAGGAAGGTCAGTTGGACATTAAACTGACCTGGATATAGATGAAAACTGAGAAAGGGGATTGGGAAAGCCTCGGGTGTAACCTGATGAGGCGTTTAATCTGTTGGGCAGTGGAACCCGCTGTTCACATGGACGGAGACCTCCTCGCTCTCACTAAATTATGCAAAGAAAGTAACATATCTGGAATATAAATCGACGACGATGGATCTGGGTGACGTGCATCTTATTTAGTAGATAAATTCACTGCACTGCCCCATCACAAACGCTGCTGTGGCTGGCGGAGTGTTCCAGTGATCACAGCAGCCGCCAGCGAGATCCAACGACATGGGTTCTGCCTGTGTAGACTTTGTTCAATCAACCGGTCCCCACGTCCCGCGACTGCTCCGGTTCCCTGCCACTTCCCGAAGGCGAGAGGGGGGCTCGGCGAATTGGCTGCTTAGGTTAGTGTGGGGGTGGAGGGAAGAGGGCACAGGGTAGGTTGAGGGGGTGGGGGGGGTGATGGTACGAGTGCGAGAAATGAGTGTAGGCAGTGGGGTGGATGGGAAGACAGTGAGTGGCGGCAGAGAGTTGAGACAAGAGGCAGGAGTTGCTGAATCTTGAACAAAAAAACAAATTGCAGGTCGGCTGAACGGGTCAGGCAGCATCTGTGGAGGGACATGGATGTTTCACGTTTTGACTCGTGATCCTCAGATTTGATGGACGATTGGCTTCTTGTATTTTAAATCGTGCGTAAAAAAGAACGAGCCTTTACAGAATTTCACTTTCAGAACTTGAATTTCCCCTTGAACCGTGCGGCCGCTGCTATGACGTGGTAGAACTTGATTGTACACAGTATGATTTGAATGGATAGCTTGCAAACAAGCTTTTTACTGTACCTCGGTGCACGTGAAACAATAAACTAAACGAAACCAAAACCACCACGTTGTTGGCAGCGGGTTAGCGAATAAATGAATGAACGAATGATTTAAAGAATGAATTAACGAAGGCATGAACGAAACGTTATTGAATCATTTCTCATATTTCTCATATCTCATATTATTTCATTTGCATACACAAGTGAGCAAAGACTCGCCAGATATAGGGCGCCGATAGAGTTCAAAGCATTCAATTTAGCCCCAATGTCCTCCCCATAAGTAGTGTTAGAAATATAGAAACATAGAAAATAGGTGCAGGAGTAGGCCATTCGGCCCTTCGAGCCTGCACCGCCACTGATCATGGCGTGTTCTCACAGCTCCACCCCCCCCCCCCCCCCCAATATTCAAAAATCATCTCAAAAATATCATCTAAAATCCTCCACAAATAAACTAGTCCGGTTGGATCAATTGCCACAACGCGCTTAAAACGCGCATCTAGTTCAAAGTGATGAATGAACCACTCAGAGGATAATTAGCGACGTGCAATAAGTGATGTCCCTGCAACGACAACCAAACCCTGAACACCGATAAATATCATCCATTTAAGGAATTGCTGAATAAGAAAGTGCAGTGTTTATGGAAGATGTTATTTTTATTAACTGTTGAAGTTAATGAACAATTAATACTAATAATAGCGCATTTTATTATCAAATTTAGATATCCAGGCAGCTTCTGGCCTCCCCTCTTCTATTCTCTCGTCGTCCCGGATTATGTTCCTGTCACCGCCGCTGCGCCCACTTCGCTGACGGCCTCAAGCATCTGATGTGCAGTCTGAAGAAGGGTCTCGACCCGAAACTTCGCCTATCTCCTTCGCTCCTTAGATGCTGCTGCACCCGCTGAGTTTCTCCAGCTTTTTATGTAACCCTCAAGCATCTGAATCTGTGCGTTCTCTCCAGGACGGGATTTAGATGAAGAGAGGCCCTAGGTTATTTCACTTGTGAGGCCCCTCCGAATCCCACACCCCCACGATGAGAGGAAATGAAAAGATCCACCAGATTGACACCGATGTGCGGCCGAGCGTGGCCAATGAGATAAGAGCTGGAAAGCTGCGCTTTTTATTTATTGCCAGTGTTAGTGTCTAGTTATCGGCTGAAAACACTATTATTCTGAAATGGAGAGCAAGGGAAATTACTGAAGTGGTGTTTATAGACTACTGTGACAGCATATGTAAGAAAGGCCTATGGCAGCATCTCTGAGCTTTGAGCGTGAGAGTAACGCATTTCAGCCAATTCTCAGGCCCTGAAGCTGATGACAGAATTCTCACGCTGTCTTCAGTCCCTGCACAGCAAAGATCCTATAGCGGAGCTATAGGATCTTTGCTGCACAGCTTGTCTCTTTGCGCCACATGACAGCGATCTGTGCGTCTGGGGAAGCGCTTCGGTTGACGGCTGTGAGTGACGTTGCGTCACCTCTCTCTTGGTCGGATGTGCAGCCGTCGGGTGTCAGCGCCTCTGTGTACCGGCTGCGAGCGCCGCGCTGCCGGCCACCGCTGCAGCCTCCCTCGCTCCCTCCCTCCTGCCCTCCTGCCCTTCAATTCACATGGCAGCGCCAGCGCCGCCAATCCACGCTACACCGTGCCCGCCAGACTCCCCATTGGGCGGCCGGGGAAAGAGAGGGAGGGGAGAAAGAGAGAGAGTGGGGGAAATTTAAAAAAAGGAGGGATGGAGGCAAAGAGAGACGGGGGAGGAAATGTAGAAAGGGGATGCAGGAAGGGAAGGAGAAAGGGGATAAAGAGGGAGGGTGAGGAAAGAGAGGGAGGGGGAGGAAAGAGGGTGGGAAGAGGGGAGACAAGAAAGGGAGGGATGGGGGGAGGAAAGAGGGAGGGGGAGAGGATGGAGGGAGGGAGGGGGAAGGAAAGGTATGTGTGTCTGTCTCCCTGTGTGTGGCTCCTTGTGTGTGTGTGTCTCCATGTGTGTGTGTGCGTGTGTGTCCCTGTGTGTGTCTCTGTGTCTCCCTGTGTGTGTGTGTGTGTCTCCCTGTGTGTATGTGTCTCCCCGTGTGTGTGTCTGTCTCCGTGTGTGTGTGTGTGTGTGTGTGTCTTCCTTTGTGTATATGTCTCCCTGTGTGTCTGTTGTCACATCCTGGCCTTAGACAGGGCTGCCAACTCTCACGCTTTGAGCGTGAGAGTCACGCATTTCAGCCAATTCTCATGCCGATGACAGAATTCTCATGCTGTCTTCAGTCCCTGCACAGTTTGTCTTTTTGCGCCACATCACAGCGATCTCTGCAATCTGGGGAAGCGCGTCAGTTGTCGGCTGTGAGTGACGTTGCGTCTCTACTCCTCTTTCTTGGTTGGATGTGCAGCCACTGACAAGATTAAGCAGCCGGAGATAGAACTAACCAGGTGAATCGGTTGTAAAATATGGGGGCAGACCACAATGAGGCCAAACATCTAGGACAGGGTTCGGCAACCTACCGCACACGGGCCAAATCCGACCCATAACCCCAAAAACCGGGTTTTTTTTTTTTGCGGGGATGGGGCAGGCGAGCCGAGCTGATAACTGCAGCCAGTCCCTGGGACGCGAGCTGATCTGGGAATGTCAGCCAGTCCCTGGGCATGCAGAATGCCAACTTGATGATTATGGACAAATTGGGCCAGCCATGTACTTGTTGTATAACTCTGACTCTATGCAGATCTGAATGGGCTTAGAATTACCATTTAAGCAAAATTGCCCCCACTTTCCCCATGTGGATTCTTGAGATTAATATCCCTTTGCTCTATTAACAGCATGAGGTAGAGGTAGATGAGGTAGAGGTAGAGTCAGGAAAGGGAACATGTTATTTTGGTTTTAGATTGCTTTAATTTGTTAGTTGATTGTTTGTTGCTGCCATAATTTCTGAAATGGTTTTAAAGTTACTTAACTGTTATAAAGCAGTAATAAGTGATTTTTGTCCAAACAATTGGAACTTGCATAAAATGTTTGCATTACTAGCAGGACTGCCAACTCTCATGCATTGAGCGTGAGACTCGCACATTTCACAAAATTCTCACGCTTTCACGTTGATCACAAAATTTCTCATGCTCAAAAATCTGCAGGTGCTGGAAGTTCAAAATAAAGCAAAAATTGTTTTAGGGGTGAGTAAAAACCATGAGGGGAGTATAAAGTGAATGCATAGCTTTTTTCCTGGGATATGTGATTCAAGCACAAGAGGGGATTGATTTAAATCAGGACTGTCAAACTACCAGCCCGCCGGATGATTTGGGGGAAAAAAAAGTAGTTTAGTTTCTCCCATGCAGATGGTGTTATAGGTGAGACATGACGGCGGTGGTCCCAGCACCAACCCCCCCCCCCCCCCCCCCTTCCCCCCTGAGGCACGGCACACACCTCCCACCCTCACCTCTGGCGGCTCTATGTCCATCGACCACTCTGTCCACACCACATGGAGTTTTAACCCCGGCCCGGAGCTAGGAGCGGACCGGGTGAGTGCCGCCTCCGGAGCCACGGGGATGAATCTCGGGCTAAGACTCCGCTCCCATGCCTGACCCCCGGGTCACTGACACTCAATTCCCCCGGACCCCAGCTGGACAAGGAGCACCTGGGCCAGCCCGCATTCCTGGGAAGGGGGGGGGGGGTGGGAAACACTCCCCGGGCATCGCCAAGTCTCCGCTCACTCCGGATGTTGTCGCCGCTTCACTGACACTGACACACTCTCATACACACACTGGCACACACAAGGTTTAAAGGGATATGGGCCAAATGCAGATAAATGTGACTAGTTTAGATGGGGCATCTTGATCTGCATGAACAAGTTGGGATGAAGGGCCTGTTTCCATGCTTTAAGACTATGACACATTGTAGAAAGGGTGCAATTGCTCTGGAGAGGATCCATGGGCGATTTATGAAGATGTTGGCAGGGCTAGAATTTTGAAGAAAGATTTGATAACTGGTATTGTATTCTCTGCAGCAACGGAGGTGAAGAAAATTGAATTGAATGCCTTTATTGTCATTCAGAGCTTTCGGTCTGAACGAAATTTCGTGCCTGCAGTCATACATATATAAAAATAACAATACCATACAGTAAACACAAAATTAACATCCACCACAGTGAGTTCACCAAACACCTCCTCACTGTGGTGGAAGGCAAAAGTCTTAGGGTCTCTATCTTTCTCCCCTCCTTATTCTCCCTCTGCGCTGAGGAGATCCAGGCCGCCGCCACCGCTGACGCCGGAACGCCGGAACACCGCCACAGGGCCCGCCGCCGGAACGTCGCTGGAGCACCGCAGCTCCCGAAAACCAGGCCTCCACTGGAGCACCACAGCTCCCGAAAGCCAGGCCGCCGCTGGAGCACCGCAGCTCCCAAAACCCAGGTCGCCGCTGGAGCACCGCAGCTCCCGAAAGCCAGGCCGCCGCTGGAGCACCGCAGCTCCCGAAACCCAGGCCGCCGCTGGAGCACCGCAGCTCCCGAAACCCAGGCCGCCGCTGGAGCACCGCAGCTCAGAGGGAGCCAGGCCGCCGCTGGAGCACCGCAGCTCCCGAAACCCAGGCCGCCGCTGGAGCACCGCAGATCCCGAAACCCAGGTCGCCGCTGGAGCACTGCAGCTCCCAAAAGCCAGGCCGCCGCTGGAGCACCGCAGCTCCCGAAACCCAGGTCGCCGCTGGAGCACCGCAGCTCAGAGGGAGCCAGGCCGCCGCTGGAGCACCGCAGCTCCCGAAAGCCAGGCCGCCGCTGGAGCACCGCAGCTCCCGAAAGCCAGGTCGCCGCCGGAAGCAGGTCGCCGCTGAAGCTCTGAAGGCCGTGCCGCTGCCTCTGGAAGCTGGAAGGCCATCACCAGGGCCTCAGCACAGACGGAGACGGTGTCGGGGGACACGACAGGAAAAGTCGCATCCCCCCGAAGGGAGAGACTAAAACCCCGTTTCTCCCACCCTCCCCCCCCCCCCCCCCCACACACACATACACAACCCAACAAACCAAAAATAAACACTAAAAACAGGGACGAGGACAAAAATAAAATAAAAGACAGACGGACTGCAGGTGAGCCGCAGCTGCCAAGCAGTGCCGCCACTTCCGCACTTAGTTGAGGTGAATAATATTATGAGAATAGGACCTGTTTTGCTTAACAAATAGTGTAGGAAGGAATTTCAGATGCTGGTTTAAACTGAAGATAGACACTAAAAACTAGAAGAACTCAGCAGGACAGGCAGCATCTCTGGAGAGAAAGAATGGGTGATGTTTCGGGTCGAGACCTTCAGCCTGAAGAGGTTGAAAACCAGTCATAAAACACAATGACTGGACATGTGTGTTATCCAACTAAGGGCAGAAATCAGAATCATGTGTTCATCTTTATTCACGTGACACCATAATAAATATATTACAGAAAAAATAATTTAATGGGGTGGCACGTTGGGGCAGCGGTAGAGGCGCTGCCTTACTACCACATGGGTTTTCTCTGGATATTCCGGTTTCACCCATATCCGAAAGAAGTGCAGGTTTGCAGGTTAATTGGCTACTGTAAATTGTCCCTGGCGTGATGGATGGAATTGGTATATGATAGATTGCTGGCCGGTGTGGACTTGGTGGGCTGAAGGGCCTGTTTCCATATGTATGTTTACATATATATCTTAATTTCATTGAACCATATATGATTGAATATGTGGCATTATTTTCGTCTTGTTTCTATATTCAAAAGGTAAGGTTGATTGATTTACTTGTGCAGAACAGTGATGGAAGTCCGACTTTTACTTTGTTTCTCTGTGTTTTTCTCTATATATATGCATAACAGCATGAATATAATCTGATTTCCATACATGAATATAGTCATTCCTGTGCTGCACCTGTTGATCAGAGCCTGGCTCTATTGTGGAATGTAATTAACCATATATAACATATAACCATATAACAATTACAGCACGGAAACAGGCCCTCTCGGCCCTTCCAGTCCGTGCCGACCATTTATTTTCCCCTAGTCCCATCTACCTGCACTCAGACCATACCCCTCCATTTCCTTCCCATCCATATACCTATCCACTTTACTTTTAAATGTTAAAATCGATCCTGCCTCCACCACTTCTGCTGGAAGCTCATTCCACACAGCCACCACTCTTTGAGTAAAGAAGTTCCCCCTCATGTTACCCCTAAACTTCTGTCCCTTAATTCTCATGTCATGGCCTCTTGTTTGAATGTTCCCTACCCTCAATGGGAAAAGCTTATCCACGTCAACTCTGTCTATCCCTTTCATCATTTTAAAGACCTCAATCAAGTCCCCCCTTAACCTTCTGCGCTCCAAAGAATAAAGACCTAACTTGTTCAACGTAGACCTAACTTGTTCAAACTTTGTAGACTGGGGTCTGGCTGTGTTGGTCGGGGACGGGGGGGAGGGGGTACCAGGGTTATGTTTCTGATTTTCAAACCTATAGTAAAACTCATTCAGGTCGTTGGTCAGCTGGCGATTGTCCAAAGAGGGTGGGGAAGTCCTCTTGCAGCTGGTAATTTCTTGCATGCCCTTCCAAACTGAAGAGTCACCAGCTGATAACTAATTAGGAATGTAATTTAGCCTAACCTTATTCATACCTAATTCAATTTAAAGCATAAATGTTGCATTCAAGTGTAAGTTAAAAGGCTCGCTACAGTATGCACCAGATTGCACAATTTAAAGCTGAAAAATGTAAAAGCTCCCTCATATCAAACAATTGGAACTGCTTTCTTTTCCTTAATAACAATACTGAAAAATCTGAAATCCATAGTTTGCGACTTTCATTTTGCATCATATTTTTAATGTGCACACACTATCACAGTCAACCAGTAACAGGCAATCAAATCAACACACAAAACATTTTCTAAAAAAAGGTTTTATTTACTGCAAAAGTAAAAGGGAACATGGGAGGAGTCAAAAGAGAAGTTATGAAGACCAGTTCATTGCATTGTCACCTTCAGCCACCAGATGGTGATGCCAAGCTGTGCAAATGTTTGTGCAGTTTTGCCACTGCAGGATCCCCATCTGCTGCTAGAAACCGGCACAGCAGGATCGGCCGATGTAATAACCCGTTACACGCGTGGAAAGGTAATCAGGGGCAGAGAGAACCGGAGCCGGATTTCCGTATAAACTTCACAAGTTTAAGCCTAGGGCTATGAGATCTAGGAGGCCCTCGGCAGGGCCGGATTTACCTATAGGCTTCATAATCTGAAGTCTCGGGACTCAAAATCTAGAGGGCCTCCAGCCAAGGTGTTTTTTTCCCAGAACAAAAATAAAATCCAGAGAAAAAAAAAAAATTGGAGCGCTATCAGCGTTTCCACCTTGATGGAAATTACCCGAAATTCGAGTTCTGCCCCGCTGGAAGTTTTGGGGGGAAAAATTGCGATCATCCGTGCCTGCCCAGTTTGGGGAAGTTGGTGACGCAGTAGCGACGCAAAATGACGCTGTCTCTCCGCGCATACGCAATGAGCCCAGGTGGGTTCAGATCTCCATTTGCACTCCACATAATCACCTCGATGCCTTGTGTCTACCAAAGATCCTAGGTGTCTACTCCAGGTAAGCTGTGGATTATTGCGTTGAAGAAGTGCCTGTTTCTCCGGGCCGGGGGGGGGGGGGGGGGGGGGCGGGCAGATCTGTGGGGCTGCGGAGCGGAGTCTCGATGCGTGCGGAGTGAGAGGGGGAGGGAGGGGGGGATGTGAGAGGGGGAAGGGAGGGAGAGAGAGAGGGGAAGGGGAGAGGGAGAGATGGGGAGGGTGGGAAAGGTGGAGGGAGAGGGAGGGGGAAGGAGGAGGGGGAGAGGGAAAGGGGGATTATCTTTAGTGAGATTGCAAAGTTAAGGTAGGTTTTAGAGCCATTATATTTTCTCCTCCATATGAATAATATCAATCAATTGAAACTGGTTTCTTTTCCTTGATAACAATACTGAAAATTATGAATTCCATAGTTTACAACTTTCATTTTGCATCATATTTTTAATGTGCACACACTAACACAGTCGAACAGTAACAGGCAATCAAATCAACACACAAAACATTTTCTAAAACAAGGTTTTATTTACTGCAAAAAAATACAGTATTTTATTTACAGTGTTTGCATGCTTCTTTATAACATTTTACATATCATTTTACAATACAACTTGATTATTAAAAGGACAGCTTCAATTCTTGATTTAAAAAAATGTGTACAACAATGACCCCAATCATCCCATTCCAACCACTCATTACTCTTGACTCAACCAAAATTATTTCTGAAATATTCGTCAAATATTTGGTGCAAAAATGCTCCAAAATAAGGCTCAAAATGCACCAGAGAGCATCTAAAACCCCAGAGCTTCCAGGGCCCTTAAGCGGGCCCTGGACCCCGGCCGCAAGGGTCTTTGAGCTTCGTGCACTTGTGATGTGCACTGCGTTCACTTATTTACCACCCCCCTTTTTGAAAAGCTTTGTACGGGCCCGAGTGCATAATATTGTTTACACTGTCATCACCCTTTCTTACATATGCTGTCACAATGCACTGTAGTCTCTAAACACTTCAGTAATTTTCCTTGCCCTCCATTTCAGAATAATAGTGTTTTAAGCCGATAACTTGACACTAGCACTGGCAATAAATATAAAGCGGAGCTTTCCAGCCCTTATCTCATTGGCCACGCTCGGCTGCACATCGGTGTCAATCTGGTGGAGTCTGCCATCTTCCTCTCATCGTGGGGGATTGGGAGGGGCCTCACAAGTGCAATAGCCTAGGGCCTCTCTTTATCTAAATCTGGCCCTGCCCCGAGCCGCGCTCCTGACGCCGGTCCGGGGGCCTGACCCTTTTGCACACCCGGAGCGGAACCGGAACATATTCTCAGCCACTGGTTTTCATGGCAAGTCGCGAAGTAAGGATAAAGTTTCTCCGTGAATTTATTCCCAGTGTAGGTGTAGAGACGGGTCTTGGTGTCTGCGTCGTAAAATGAAACTATCCCAGACTCGTAACTGAGATAAACTCCCACCCTCCCGGGGATGGGACAGGCGGGGAGACGGGATGGGGGGGAGGTGAGTGCATCAAACCTGTCACCCCCCCACTGCCCAATGCTCCAGACTCCAGTCTCCGGGCTCAGTGTGACCGGTCCCTTCCTCTCCACGGACTCTGCGGCGATTCCCAGAATCCACCACTGACTCCCTGCCACATCCACTTCCCAGTAATGTCTCTCCGATGTGAATCCCTCTGACCCCAGCACACACGGACTGCCTGTGAACCTCTTCTCCGTGTCAGGGCAATTCCTCCAGGTCCCGGTCAGTCTAACCCTCTTCCGATCCTCAGACACCTCGACCTCCGGATGCGCTGTTTCCACATCCAGGGTGACAGAGACTGGGGAGAGAAGCAGAGAATCAGAGAGTCCCCAGGGGTCGGGGGGAGACACGGGCAGCGTGGCCCCGGGGGAGAAGCCACTCGGCCTCAGGCAGGCGGACAACAGACACCTTGCCCGAGGTTTCACCCACAACAATATCGGATGGTCATGAGACATCTTTCCCGGAATTTTTCTCTCGGTTGGAGAGGGGAATTTCATGGCCATTGGGGAACTTGACCGGGTGGCGCCGTGGGATTGGGGCGGGATTTTCAAGAGGGGGGTGGGGAACGAGTGCGGACGATGATGATGATGATGGACGAGAGATTGCGGTTGGCATTGGCAAATGAGGAAGTGTATTCAGAAGTTGTTCAGAAATTCAGAAGTATTCCAACATCTTGCTGGTAGATGGTGGTGGTGGGAGTTGGGGGGGGGGGGGATTGTAGGAAGAGGAGATTGATGCGAGTGGTAATAGAGGTAATTAAAGAGGAGGTAGAGTTGTGGTGAAGTCGCCATGATCATACTGAACGAGGGCGGAAATGTGGGGCCAGGTGACCTGCTTCTGTTTTCTTGAGTTGCGGTGAGACAGAGGGAGGGGTGTGCCTGTCAGTTGTGTTCAGGGATCTCACATCTCCAGCTGCCTGTGTGAAAGTGAACCTTCCCATCAGCTGAGTTTGCTACTGGAATAAAAAGACAATTCCCCTCAGACGATAATTACATACAAGCTCTGCATCTACACGTTACTCAGATGTGTCTGATAAATGTCAGTTTTATTTAACAGAATGAATTGCAGATGCAAGTTTACTAAAGAGACAGAATGCGCTTAATAACTAACAGAGGCTCTGTCAGCATCTTTGCAGAGCATGGAATCGTATTGTTTCAAACACAAAATGCTGGAGTAACTCAGCGGGACAGGCAGCATCTCTGGAGAGAAGGAATGGGTGACATTTCGGGTTGAGACTCTTCTTCAGAGCTAAGTCAGGGGAGAGGGAGATGCCGAGATAAGGAAGTGTACGGTGTGAAAACGATACATAGGGGATGCAGATCAAGGAAAATGTAGAATAGATCATTGTTAGCTGGGAGAAGGCAATAACATAGCAAACAGAGATAAAATGTAATCGGAGACATTACATGTCAGACTGGTCGGAGAACTGCTAAAGGGAGGGATGTAGAGAGAGTGAAAGGAAAGGTTACTTGATGTTAGAGAACTCAATATTCATACCACTGTGGTGTAAGCTGCCCAGATGAAATATGAGGTGCTGTTCCACCTATTTGCGCTTGGCCTCACACTGACAATGGAGAAGGCCAGGACAGAAAAATCAGTGTGAGAATGGGAAGGAGAGTTAAAGTGTTTAGCAACAAGGAGGTTTAGGCGGACTGAGCGGAGGTGTTCAGCAAATCGATCGCCGAGCCTGCGCTTGGTCTCGCCGATATACAAGAGCCCACATCTGATACAGTGGATACAGTAGATGAGGTTGGAGGAAGTGCAAGTGAACCTCTCCCTCACCTGAAAGGATTGGACGGAGTCGGAGGGGGGAGGTATAGGGACAGGTGTTGCATCTCCTGCGGTTGCAGGAGGAAGTACCTGGAGAGGGGGTGGTTTGGGTGGGAAGGTACGAGTTAACAAGGGAGTTGCGTAGGGGCCGGTCTGCGGAAAGCAGAAAGGGGTGAG
>OY740805.1:28780710-28819400 GCA_963514005.1 Raja brachyura | reverse complement strand
CCCCCTCCCCCCCCTGCAGCCCTCAACACCAAAGCCAGCAACCTGTCGAGCCTGTCCAAGAAATACCAGTCGGAAGCAAAGGACCTGAACTCTCGTTCCCGTGTTACCAAGGTGGCTGCCACCGGTCTCTGCATCTTTGTGGTCGTGCTCTATTTCTGGTGGTTATGAGGCCGTCGGAGCCGAGTGACGGTGGGGGGGTGGGGGAGGGAGAGAGGGGGGGGGGAGGGAGAGGGAGAGAGGGGGGGGAGAGAGAGAGAGGGGCCGAGCTCTGACACTTCCCCCAGCGTGCGGCTGTAAGGCAGAGTAACCCTGCCCCCTACACACTCCCCGCAGTGCGGGTTAGGTGTAGAGTGAAGCCCCCTCGACACTGTGCCACAGTGCTGGTTTAATGCAGAGTAACGCCCCTAATTCTGCAGTGCGGATGTAGAGTGAGGGAATTCGATACGGAGTAACGCCCCCACCCCAGTAAAATGGAATAACGGTCCCCCAACATGCTTCACTCTCCCCACAGTGCGAGCTAGGTGTAGAGTAACGCTCCCTCGACACTGTCCCGCAATGCGGGTTTGATATGGAGTAACGCTCCCCCGTAAAACAGGAATAACCCTCCCCACTGCGTTATCCCACGACGCGGTTTTGATACGGAGTGACGCTCCCCTGACAGCCTCCCGCTGACAGTGCGGCTTTAAGGCAGAGTAACCCTGCCCCCCACACTCTAGCACGGTGCAGGTTTGGTGCAGAGTGAAGCTCGTTCAACACTGTGCCACAGTGCGGGTTTAATGCAGAGTAAAGCTTCCCCTCCCCCCCCCATCCAGAGTAACACTCCCTCTACACTGCCTCAGTGTGAATTACTTGTAGAGTGAAGCTCCCCCTGCACTCTCCCAGAGTAATGGTTAAATGGAGAATAACACTCCCGTACACCCTCCCGAATCACAGGTTAGATGTAGAGTAACACTACTCCTTCACTCTCCCGGAGTACAGGTTAAGTGTAGAGTAGCTCTGCCCCTACTCTCCCTCTCCCATGAACTGTACGGATTCAGAGTGAAGCTCCGAACACCACTCCACAGTGCGTGTTGGATATAGAGTGATGCACCCTCTACGCTGTCTCATAGTGCTGGTTAGATGTAGAGTAACTCCATCCACCCTCTCCCACAGTGCGTGTCAGATGCTCCCTCCACACTGTCCCAGAGTACGGGTTAAATGTAGAGTAATGCTTCCCCCACTACACCCTCCAGATGTAGAGTACAGAATGTAGACACTAAATGCTGGAGTAACTCAGCGGGACAGGCAGCATCTCTGGAGAGAAGGAATGGGTGACATTTTGGGTCGAGTCTGAAGAAGGATGCCTGTCTACTGCCAGCTAGATCCCCCCCCCCACCTTCTCTCTCCACCCCCCCCCCCCCCCCCGCCTTCTCTCTCTCGCCCCCCCCTCCCTCCGATAGTGCCTTGCCTCTAAGCCGGGTGAGCGGGTGATGTTACGGGGAACGACACGGATATTAAATTGGAGAGGCCAAGATATGGAGTCTGTGGACTGCTGGGGGGGGGGGGGGGGGGGGGAGGGGTAGAGAGGGGAGTGGGAGGTAGAGGCGGGAGGAGAGGAGGAAGGGGGGGATATGATCTTTGGGATGGTGTGGGAAGGGAAGCGGGAGATAGTGCTGGCGAAATAAGGAGGGAAGGGGAGAGGAGGCAGAGGGAGGAAGGGGAGAGAGGGAGGTTCAGAGGGGAGGAGGTTGGGGGATGATCTTTGGGATGGAGTGGGAAGGGAAGCGGGAGATAGGAGGGAGGGGAGAGGGGAGGAAGAGAAGTGGAGAGCGGGGGAGGTAGAGAGGAGAGGGGGAGGAGGGAGTGGAAGGGGAGAGGGGGAGGCAGAGGGAGGAAGAGAAGTGGGGAGGGGGTGGAAGGGGGATGATCCTTGGGATGGTGTGGGAAGGGAAAGGAGGGGGAGAGGAGAAGGAGGGGGAGAGGGGGGGAAGGG
Source organism: Raja brachyura (assembly GCA_963514005.1). The sequence goes on along the minus strand of OY740805.1, from coordinate 28,817,428 downwards.
AAGGGCGAGAGAGGGGGAAGGGGGAATGATCCTTGGGATGGCGTGGGACGGGTCGGGGGGAGGGGAAAAGAGAAGGGAGGGGGATTGAGGGCGTGTGGGAAAAGGTTCACTGCTTGATGGGGGTAGAGCTGGGAGGGAGGTAGATGGAGGTGTGAAGGGGAGAGGGCAACAGGTGGGAGGGGGTGGGTGGGTGAGGTGGGGAAAGTGCTTTGCTTGGGAGGAGGGGAGGAGGGGGGAGGGGAGGAGAGGGCTTGGTGGAAGATCCCCAGGATGATGTGTGATGAAGGGAGAGAGGGGACCTCAACATGGGTCTCAATTGGAGGGGAGCCAGCCTACTGATAGGAGATAGACACAATGTGTAGGGAGGAACTGCAGATGCTGGTTTAAGCTGAAGATGGACACAAAAAGCTGGAGTAACTCAGTGGGTCAGGCAACATCTCTGGAGAGAAGGAATGGGTGACGTTTCGGAACGAGACCCTTCGTCAGATGAGAGTCGGGAGAGGGAAACGAGAGATATACAGTGCCCACCATAATGTTTGGGACAAAGACCCATCATTTATATATTTGCCTCTGTACTCCACAATTTGAGATTTGTAATAGAAAATAAATCTCATGTGGACAAAGTGCACATTGGCAGATTTTAATAAAGGCCATTTTTGTACATTTTGGTTTCACCATAGTCCCCCCATTTCAGGGCACCATAATATTTGGGACACAGCAATGTCATGTAAATGAAAGTAGTCATGTTTAGTATTTTGTTGCATATCCTTTGCATGCAATGACTGCTTGAAGTCTGTGATTCATGAACATCACCAGTTGCTGGGTGTCTTCTCTGGTGATGCTCTGCCAGGCCTGTATTGCAGCCGTCTTTAGCTTATGCTTGTTTTGGGGGCTAGTCCCCTTCAGTTTTCTCTTCAGCATATAAAAGGCTTGCTCAATTGGGTTCAGATCGGGAGATTGACATGGCCACTCAAGAATTTACAATTTTTAGTTTTGAAAAACTGCTTTGTTGCTTTAGCGGTATGTTTGGGATCATTGTGTTAAAGAAGGAACAGCAGATGCTGGAAAATTGAGGGGACACAAAATGCTGGAGAAACTCAGCGGGTGCAGCAGCATCTATGGAGCGAAGGAGATGGGCAACGTTTCGGGCCAAAACCCTTCTTCAGACTGATGGGTGGGGGGAGGCGGGGGGAAGAAAGGAAAAAGGAGGAGGAGGAGGAGCCCGAGGGCTGGGGGAGAGCTGAGAAGGGGAGGAGAGAGTAAGGACTACCTGAAATTAGAGAAGTCAATGTTCATACCGCTGGGGTGCAAACTGCCCAAGCGAAATCTGAGGTGCTGCTCCTCCAATTTGCGGTGTTGCTCACTCTGGCCGTAGAGGAGGCCCAGGACAGAAAGGTCGGATACGGAATGGGAGGGGGCGTTACTGAGCCACCGGGAGGTCGGGTTGGTTATTGCGAACCGAGCGGAGGTGTTCGGCGAAACGATCGCCCAGCCTCCGCTTGGATTTGGATCATTGTCTTGCTGTGGAATGAACCGCCAGCCAATTAGTTTTGCGGCATTTGAACTTGAGCAGAAAGGATGTGTCTATACACTTCAGAATTCATTATGCTACTACCACCAGCAGTTGTATCATCAATGACCCTTCAGCAGCCATATGTGCCCAGGACATAACACCCCCACCACTGCGTTTCACAGATGAGGTGGTATGCTTTGGATCTTGGGCAGTTCCTTCTCTCCTCCATACTTTGCTCTTGCCATCACTCTGATATAAGTTATGGGACTGTCCCACTTAGGTGACTGCAGGAGACTATGCAGTCGCCACATGTTCACGGGTAGTCGCCTTCATGGGCGTGAAGAGTTCCCGCATTCTGCGAACTAGTCGCGGCCTCGTTATGGTCGCCGTGAAGTTTTCAACATGTTGAAAAATTAGCGGCGACCAGAATGAAGACGCCATGGAGAGTAGCGAGAATTCTCGTGCCCTAGGTGGGTCGCCAGGAGGTCGAAGGTTCTCGTAGGTTGTAGCCGGTGCTGACCGGTGAATTTTGTTGGCTCATTGGGGGAAAACAACGCAAGCAGTAGTTTTCAGGACTGAGGATAACCGACCGGTAATATTAAATGTCCACCGAGTTTCAAAACTGTGTATCTCTGGCTTCTTACAATGTTGTCTCCACTCCTTCTCCCCCCTCTCTTCCCCCCCCCCCCCCCCACTTTCTCCTCCCCCCCCCCCTCTCCTCCCTCCTTTTAAAGGACTTACCGTACACTGTGCTTTAGCTCTCTTAATTATAGGGCTGTTCCTGTTCATCGTGGTGCGTGTTTGTGTCACCTTGGCTTTGCACTGGGTGAATTTCACTCAATCAGTGCTCCCCCGCATGCCCTGTCCCCGCCTGCATAACGAGCTGGTGAAGGAAGCGATGTGTGTGTGTGTGTGTGTTCCACTCTGATAGTCGCCTGAAAAATCGTCTTTAAGTGGGATAGGCCCATTAATCTTCATTTCATCTGTCCACAAGATCTTTTTCCAGAACTGTGGTTGCTCTTTTAAGTACTTCTTGGCAAACTAACCTGTTATTTTCAGCTACCCAGGGGTTTGCATCTTGCAGTGTAGCCTCTGTATTTCTGTTCATGAAGTTTTCTGCGGACAGTGGTCATTGACAAATCCACACCTGATTCTTGAAGAGTGTTTCTGATCTGTCGGGACAGGTGTTTGGGGATTTTTCTTTATTATAGAGAGAATTCTTCTGTCATCACCTGTGGAGGTCTTCCTTGGCCTGCCAGTCCCTTTGCGATTAGTAAGCTCACCAGTGCTCTCTTTCTTCTTAATGATGTTCTAAACAGTTGATTTTAGTAAGCCTAAGGTTTGGCTGATGTCTCTAACAGTTTTATTCTTGTTCCTCAGTCTCATATTGGCTTCTTTGACTTTCATTGGCACAACTTTGGTCCCCATTGATAAACAGCAATAAACGTTTCCAAAGGTGATGGAAAGACTGGAGGAAAGACTAGGTGCTGAGAGCTCTCTTATACCTGCATTAAGGAGGCATTTAAACACACCTGAGCAATTACAAACGCCTGTGAAGCCATGTGTCCCAAACATTATGATTCCTTGAAATGGGGGGGACTATGTATAAACACAGCTGTAATTTCTTCATGGTGAAACCAAAATGTATAAAAATGTCCTTTAATAAAATCTGACAATGAGCACTTTAACCACACGTGATTTATTTTAAAATTACAAATCTCAAAATGTGGAGTACAGAGGCAAATAAATAAATGATGAGTCTTTGTCCAAAACATTATGGAGGGCACTGTAGACGGTGATATAGAACAAATTAATTAAAGATATGCAAAAAAGTTATTATGATAAAGGGAATGGGCCATTGTTTGCTGGGTGAGAACGAGAAGCTGGTGTGACTTTGGTGGGGCAGGGATGAGGGAACGGAGAAGTCAATATTCATAGCACTGGGCTGTAAGCTGCCCAAGCGAAATATGAGATGCTATTCCTCCAATTTGCGTTTAGCCTCACTCTGAAAGCGGTCTCTCCTTGGGAGTAGAGGAGGGGGTGTGGGGGGTGGAGTGTGGATGGGGGGGAAGGTAGATTGTGGAGGGGGAAGGTGGAGTGTGGATGGGGAGGGGAAGAGAGGGCTTGGATGATCCCCAGAATGATGAGGGAGGAAGGGGACCTCAATTGGAGGGGAGCCAGCCTACTACTAGGAGATAAACACAATGTGTAGGAAGGAACTGCAGATGCTGGTTTAAACCGAAGATGGACACAAAATGCTGGAGTAACTCAGCGGTGCAGGCAGCATCTTTGAAGAGAAGGAATCGAGACGTTTTGGGTCGAGACCTTTGAGTCCGCACCGACCAGCGATCCCAGTACACTAACACCATCCTACACACACACACAAACACTGGGGACAATTTACAATTAAACAAGAGCCAATTAACCTACAGACCTTTGGAGTGTGGGAGGAACCTGGAGAAAACCCACGCATGTCACATGGAGAACATGTAAACTACATACAGACAGCACCCATAGTCAGGATGGAACCCGGGTCTCTTGTGCTGTGCGGCAGCAACTCTACTGTTATGCCACCGTTCCACCCCAAAGATCACTCCTGAGGTGAATGGGACTGTTTGTGGCGGATGTAGATATGTTGTATACCACTAGGGGGAGGGCTGTGGTCACCTGGCCTTAGCAAGGACCTTCAGTAACTGATGGGACTCCCAGAGTCATAGAGTGATACAGTGTGGGAACAGGCCCTTCGGCCCAACTTGCCCACACCGGTCAACATGTCCCAACTGCCTGCATTTGGCCCGTATCCCAACAAACTTGACCTATCTATGTACTTGTCTAACTGCTTAAATGTTGGGATAGTCCCAGCCTCAACTACCTCCTCCAGCAGCTCGTTCTATACACCTATCACCTTTCATGTGAAATATTTGGCCCTCAGATTCCTATTAAATCTCTTCCACCCTCACCTTAAGCCCATGTCCTCTGGTACCCGAATCCCTGGGTAAATGACTTGAGAGTCCAAGCTAAATGGAGAGATTGTGTAGGCTGGGTCTCTATTCCTTGGAGCACAAGAGGAGGAGGGGGGATCTTATAGAGGTGTATAATATCATGAGAGGAATAGATCGGGTAGACGCACAGAGTCTCTTGCCCAGAGTAGGGGAATCGAGGACCAGAGGACATCGGTCTAAGGTGACACGATTTAATAGGAATCTGAGGGGTAACTTTTTAACGCAAAATGTGATGGGTGTATGGAACGAGCTATGGAGGAGGTAGTTGAGGCTGGGACTATCCCAAAGTTTAACAAGAGCCTTGTTAACTGGAGTTGGTGTGAAGGGATTAACATAGAACAGCACTGCCGCCTAGTGACAGCACGGCATATGGCCACGTCACACACCATCCCTTCAGGCTTAAAATAGTGAGAGTAGAAACATAGAAGATTTGATTTTGATTTTATTACTTGTCATTCGAACCTCAGAGAGGCTCGAATGAAACTCCGTTTCTACAAGCCATAAGTGAGTGAATCTCCTCACTGTGATGGAGGGCAAAGTCTTCTCTTTCCCCCGCACCAATTCTCTCCTGAGGTCGAAGACCCAGGCGGGCGGCGTTAAGTCCCATGGCAATTGAGGCCGCGCCGGGCGATGTACGGCCCCGCTCTAGGCCCAAAGTCACAACGTTGGAGCCCCCAGCGGGCGCTGGAATGTACCGCGGCCATTAAAGCCGCGCCGGGCGATGTACGGCTACCCGCGACACGGGCTACCCGCGACACGGGCACGAGAAGTTGTGTTGTGGGACCTCCGGAAAGCGGTCTCTCACCCGGACCCGCGAGCTCCCGATATCCCGACAGTCCACCGGTCTGCAGCTGCAGCTGGAGCTGGAGCTCTGGAGTCGGGCCGCAGCAGCGAGCCACCACCGTTCCCCACGCTCCGAGGCCGGCCAGCCCCACGGCAGTGAGTCCGCAGGCTCCGCAGGCTCCACGACTGGAGCCCCCAGGTCGTCCCGGTCGGAGGCCGCTCCACGGTGCTAGGCCCCAACGACAACGGAGACCCGACAGGGAAAAGATTTAAAAGTTTCCCCCTCCCACCCCCCACATATACACAATTAGAGACAATACAAAAAAAACACGAACAACTACATTTAACTAGACAAAAAATAAAACTAAAAGACAGACAGGCTGTAGGGGCCGCTGCAACGTGAGTCGCGCCCGCCCACTTAAGGTAGGTGCAGGCAGGGCCGGCCTTTGGGGGTGCGGGACCCAATTGGGAACAATTTTGGTGAGCCCCAGGTTCCCGGCCAAGGTCTGTCAGCCCAGTTATTTAGTATATATTATGAAATTGTGCGCTAAGGTGCTATGGATTATACACTCTGAATCTCTCCTGCTCCCTTCTTCTTTCATGTGGCGTGCACAGCCTAAAGTTGTAGGCCAACTTGTTGTATTTGTTCTTCCAGTTGTGCATGTCGAGTTGATTGCATTAGTCGAAACAGGGTGGACCACGTGAAGGTTGCAATCTCCCACCCCTCTCCTCCCGTTTGACTATCGGTACCTCCACCAGCTTCCAACCTTTACCGTAGCAGCTAATAGTAAGATTAAACGAGAACTTACCAGTTTGAAGTTTGATCTTTATTTTATGAGGTGTCACGATGAGGGATTACGTGAAGACCCCGCCAGCACGCATGCGCGACATTCTTCAAAGCAGTGGTGTGAAATCGCAGAACAAACAGTCACAATGACTGACATAGTAAGAGAAAAAAGAGAACTTTCATACCAGGTGATCTTTATAATAGAGGGTCGGGAGCGGAGGGCACGTAATCCCTCATCGTGACACCTCATAAAATAAAGATCAAACTTCAAACTGGTAAGTTCTCGTTTAATCTTACTATTTTACTTCGGAGTCACGTGAGTGACTACGTGAAGATTTCAAAGCTCTGTGATTTCATGCCCTGGAAGCTCCATGCTCACACACCGCTAAAGCTGGGATAAGAGGATGGACGTGATTCAGACAAGACACTGGCTGAAAAACAAAACAGGTATTTATTCATACCAAACACAATATTGTGTCCCATAAGGGTTATTTATCTGGCAGCACTTAAAATCCTCCCTGCATAATTGTCAGGGGAGGTCACGGGTTTGTTATAAAAGCGGTGGAAGGTTTTCTCATTGTTCCAACCCGCTGTGGCCAGGATGTGATCCAGTGGTACCTCCATCCTTCTAGCCGCCGAGGTGGATGCTGCCCTGGTGGAGTGAGATTTGTACACATTAGTATCCACCCCCGCCGCATCCAGTACCACCCTTAACCATCTGGAAATGGTTTGCACCGTGACCCTGTGATGAGGCTTCTTGTGACTGACAAGCAAAGCTGTTTCCGTGCCCCTTAGATCTTTAGTGACTGAAATGTATCGCAGAATCAATGTAACGATACAAAGACGAGTGTCCGCTGGGTAAGCCAGGAACTCCAAAGTATGTCCAGACACTCCGGGTCGATCTTGCTTCAATAGTCCCTGCACCTGGAATGTGATTTTCTCACTGGTAATTGCCATGGCATCCAGACTGAGTTTGTGCAGGGACTGGACCCGTTGCGCCGTGATCAGTGCCATTATCATGACCATTTTGTAGGTTAATTTGGCCAAAGGGAGTCCCGTGTTCGGTGTCCATCCTCGCAGCATCGTCAATACCGTGCTGATGTCCCAGGTATGGCTATATCTGGGCCTGGGGGGATTAGAATTAAATATTCCCCTCATAAATTTGGATACTAGGGGATGTGACCCAATTCCCAATTGGTCACTCCCCTTGCCCAAGTAAGACGATAGGGCACTCCTGGCACAGTTAATGGCGCTGTAGCTTAGACCCTCATCGTAATGAAGGGTAGCCAGAAACTCCAGCACTTCCGTGATGGTGGCGGTTTCGTATGTTGTTTTAGTAGTCACGCAGAAGCCTTCCCATTTCCTGATGTAGGTCAGGTACTGCTTCCTTGTGGACTCTCTGCAGGCTCCTGTGATGGTATCAATGGTCCTGTTGGAGAGTCTGAATCCATGAAGTGGCCGTTTTAAAATCTGCAAATTAACAAATCCATGCGGTCATGACATGGATGACATTCTCCTGTAACAGGATGAACAAGCAGGCTTGGTCTTTTATTCACCCTGATACAGGGTTCTGTGGCCATCTTCTGTACCAGAGGGAACCATGGTTGAGTAGGCCAGTCGGGCACTACCAAGATACCCGATGCGGAGTCTTGCTTGATTTTTTGCAAGACCCGACTGATGAGGCAGAAAGGGGGGAAAGCGTAGCAAAATAAATCCCCCCAGTGTAGCGAGAAAGCATCCATCGCTACTGCCCCTGGGTCTGGCTCCCAAGCAACATACGTTGGTAGTTGGTGATTTAGCCTGGACGCGAAAAGGTCGATATCTGGTGTCCCATAACGTTCTACAATATCTGTGAACACATTCCGATCCAACATCCATTCTATGTTGTCGTTGAATTTCCGTGACCTGGTGTCTGCCACTGTGTTTAGTTTACCTGGAAGGTAAGTTGCAGAGATCCAAATTTCTCTTTGCAGACACCAGTACCAGATATTGTTGGCCAATTCATCACACGATATCGACTTTACACCGCCCATGTGGTTAATGTAGGCTACCACCGTGGTGTTGTCAATCTGTATTCTAACATGAACTTTGTGCATGTTAGTGCAGTATGCCTTAAGGCCGTGAAATGCTGCCAGCATTTCTGAATAGTTAATCCCTAAGTTTTTAAATAGGGTTAACTCTGGTGCACTCCATCTACCTCCACAGCTAGAGGTAGTGTTAGTAGCTCCCCACCCTTTGGCACTGGCATCCGTTTGTAAGGTGATCGAGGGATTGGTGATAGTTATGGGTTTGGAACAGTTTTGGGCATTACCCATCCACCAATATAATTCGGCTTTTGCCTTTTTTGGAATTTTCATGGGCCTATCAAAATGGCCAGCATGATTTTTGAGCGCCGTAATTTTGGCTCTTTGTAAGTTTTGGTAATGTAAAGGCCCATATTGTGCTGCAGGAAATGCAGCTACTATCTTCCCAATCACCCTGGCCACCTGCCGAATGGATGGGACCTTAATGCCAATGAGGCTCCTGCAAGCCTCTATCAGGTCTTCCACCTTGCTTGGTGGTAACGTGACAGACATTTGCACTGAGTCAATAATGAACCCCAAATATTTCATGGTGGTAGAGGGTTCCAATATTGATTTATCTGGATGTATCGTAAACCCCAGTTTCTGAAAAATATGTTTCGTGGCTGTGACTGCCAAGGTAGCCATTTCCAAATTCTCCCCCACTATGAGGATGTCATCAAGATAGGCCATAACAGTATGATTCTGTTTCCTTAAATAGGCCAAAGCTGGTTTCAATATCTTGGTAAACAATCTGGGTGCTGACGATAACCCATTAGGCAAAGCTTTATATTGCCATAATTGTCCCATCCAGATAAATTTTAAGTATTTCCTATGATCCTTGTGTATAGGTACTGTCTTCCCCGAATAGCAGGCTTGGAGGCTGCGTCTTCCCAGGCTTACACAACCCCGCGAACTTGGGGTTAAGTGCCGGCTTTATAATGCTTTTCCTGAAATTATTTATTTCATACTGTGTGTTGCACAGTAAGGCCAAAGCATCTTGTAGTTCTTCCGGCATATCCACTCCCACTGCTGTTCTGGCTACTGCAGTAATCCCTGCGGTAAGGAGCTTCAGGATCTTCTGAAGTTTCATCTCCTGCCCTCTACTCGAGGGGCTCATGTTTCCCCATATCGGGTTGTTCACCGCGGGTACATTTAATGACTTGCAGTTTTCTGGCGCCATATATTTATCTGCTGTGGCATTGATGGCCTGTTCCTGAAGTTGGTTAGTGGCCATATAATCAATGCTGGCAGCCAGCTTGGGGTGGATGGGTAGGCCCTTCTGGTTGGGCATGGCATGTTTGCTCACCACATCCATATAATCTTCACACACCCCTGACGCTGCAGGTGCTTCAGCCAACTCCCCTTCTTCTGGGTCAGCCCAGTTCTGACCCTCAATGCTCCCCTGTATAGAAGGGGATACATTAGGCAGTCCTCGAAAGGAACTTGCCGTGGGCCTACTAGGGGTCCCACTGTGATCCTGCCCCTGCTTTAGCAGGTCACGTTGGAGCAGCTGCTCCATCATCCGCTCAATGCGGTCAAGGCGACCTCCGTCGCTGCCAGCGAGCGGGGTGCCCTCGGGACCGGACTCCGCTGAGTCGGCCCCGGCCGACTTCCGGGTAGTTTTCCCCAACCGTGGCGTACCAACGGTCTCGAAGTCCGAAAAGTCGGGAGCTGCAGGTAGAACCTGTAGCTCTGGAGAGGCGGTTCTCCGTTGGCTGCTGTCCTTAGCCGCTGATTTGGCCGCCGCTCTCTTTGATTTTCTCCCTTCCATAATGGTCGACTCACTCCTTCGGTGAGACTTACCTGGCGTGAGCTTTTTAAAGCTCACGCTGGAGGAGCCCCGCTCCTCCCGACCGTAGCTTCCGCATGCGCACGATGATATGTCGCGCATGCGTGCTGGCGGGGTCTTCACGTAGTCACTCACGTGACTCCGAAGTAAAATTACAATTAAATTGTATCATGTGATTGGACACGATTCCCTTGGAGACAACGGCTGATTGGACGGGAGGAGACCTATTTGTTGATTGGACGGGAATTTTAAGGCAAGCTGGTTGGTGATTGGATGCAACCCCCTTAGAGACAGCGATTGATTGGCTGCCAAATAATCAGGCACTAAAAAATTGACAAATAGGAAAACAAAAATCGCTGGTCAGTGCAAACTCAGTGGACTATCTGGCTGTATCTCCAAACTAAACAGTGTAACATGCAGGTACATTAATTTTAAATAAAATTCTGTGATTATTTCACATGATTTCTCACTGTGTAAAGCTCAGTATCTGACCAATTTCTGTTTAACACGTTTGGTCTGCCGTGAGCATTTTTCTCTCCCAAAACAGTTCATATCTAGCAATACGATCAACGAACCAGACAGCAGTTGGACGCAGTCATGTGATTAGCAAACGATTGATAAGATTTGATGGGGCACCTTGAGCTTTTATGCACTAGTATTAGGGTTAAATTATTGAATTTATTCATTTCTCATTTGTTCTCATACAATCTATGAGTATTGTGTTTCCACGCCTGTTATGCTGCTGCAAATAAGAATTTCATTGTTCTTTTGTGGGTGCACATGACAGTTATACATTCGTGACTCGACTCTTCACTCGTGCATTTGTGCAATAGAAAACCATTGGGTAACCATTGCACTCTGCGCCAAGTTAAAAAGAGTCCACAGCTAGTCAGGACGTGACTATTCGCCTCCAAAGATCAACCCTTTGTTAGGTGGCCTCACTAAATGGTGTGAGAGGTTGGGAGAGAAGGGGTGTGGGTGGGGGGGGGGGGGGGGGGTAGACGCTGTAAGCCCCCCCCCCATGAAAAATATAATTTCTCTGAAATTGAAAATAGACATAAAGCTGGAGTAACTCAGCAGGACAGGCAGCGCAGCGACTCTGGAGAAAAGACCCTTCTTCAGACTGAACCGAACTCTCGCTGGTGAGAGCACTTGTGATTGTCTGAAGAAGGGTCTCGACCAGAAACGCAACCCGCTCCCCAGAGCCCCTGCCCGTCCCGCTGAGCCACCTTCAACTTCAGAGCCAAACAAAAAACACAGAGTGCTGGAGGAACTCAGCGGGCAAGGCAGCTGCTGAGTTTCTCCAGCGTTTTTGTCTACCGCAAAACATTAATGATTCTGGGAATGCCGAGGTGACAGAGTGAGATAGAGGGAGTGAGAGACCTAAAGAGAGACGAGATGGGGAGCGGGAGCGGGTGAGAGAGCGCGCAAGAGAGAGAGGGAGGGAGGGGGAGAGCGAAAGACAGAGACACAACGTGGGTCGGTAGGTGAATGACTAACCTGCACACCAAGAAGAAGCCCCTTCTCACGGTCCGGAGCCCTCAATCATGATGGTGAGTTTTAAGAAATTCTCAATGTGTCATCAATGCATCGATCTACATTCCTCAGTAAATGTAATTGTGTTTTGAACAAGTATTAATGACGCCACGTTTTATTCAAAGGAACGCAGCGTCATTAATACTTGTTCAAAACACAATTACATTTACTGAGGAATGTGGATCAATGCATTGATGCCACATTATATAACTACTTATTGACTACTGGCTGTTAACAAGTGCTAACAGTAGTAGTTAACAAATCGTTTGTGTCTGATGGTAGCGCAGCGACTCTGGAGAGAAGACCCTTCTTCAGACTGAACCGAACTCTCGCTGGTGAGACAACTTGTGATTGTCTGAAGAAGGGTCTCAACCAGAAACGCAACCATCTCCCTAGAGCCCATGCTCGTCCCGCTGAGCCACCTTCAACTTCAGAGCCAAACAAAAACCACAGAGTGCTGGAGGAACTCAGCGTGCAGCGGTTCTTATCCATGTTCATTTTTTTTTTAAAACAGATGGCGAATGTTTTTTAAAAATCTTTATTTAACAAAGCAAATTCGTATTTCCGTACGAAATACGGAACGTTAGTGTGAGGCCCCCCTAAGGCGTGGGGCCCAATTGGGAGCAATCGTTCCAATTGGCTTAAGTCCGGACCTAGGTGCAGGAGTAGGCTATACAGCCCTTCGAGCCAGCACTGCCATTTAATATGATCATGGATGATCATCCAGAATCAGTACCCCGTTCCTGCTTTCCCCCCATATTCCTTGATTCCGTTAGCCCAAAGAGCAAAATCTAACAACTCTCTCCAGTGAATTGCCCTCCACTGCCTTCGGTGGCAGTGAATTCCACAGATTCACAATTCTCTGAGTGAAAAGGTTTTTCCTCATCTCAGTTCCAAATGGCCTACCCCTTATTCTTAAACTGTGAACCCTGGTTCGGGACTCCCCCAACATCAGGAACAGTTTTCCTGCATCTAGCCTGTCCAATCCCTTAAGAATTTTATTTGTTTCTATAAGATCCCCTCTCATCTTCCTAAATTTCAATTAATAAAAGCCCAGTCACCCCATTATTTCATCATAAGTCAGTCCCACCATCCCGGGAATTAACCTGGGGAACCTACGCTGCACTCCCTCAATGGCAAGAATGTCCTCCCTCAAATTAGGCGACCAAAAATACACACAATACTCTAGGGGCAGTCTCATCATCAGACAATATTCAAGAGTGTTAATGTTAAGAGAGTCACGAATGCTTATGACCATAAGACAGGAGAAGTATATGTTGGTAGGAATTGTTTAGGCGAATGTTGCTTGGACTTGAGGGTGTGAGCTATAGGGAGAGGTTGAGCAGGCTGGGATTCTATTCCTTGGAGAGCAGGAGGACTAAGGGTAGTCTTACAGAGGTGCATTCAATCATGAGAGGAATAGATTGGGTAGATGCACAGAGTCTCCTGCCCAGAGTAGGTGAATCGAGGTCCAGATGTAGCAATGTTACAACATTTTGAAAATATCAAGTCTGCAATTTATCCCATCAGATAGAGCATAAAAAGAAGTTTAATTTGACACCTAATTCACTTTCATATCTTCAGTATTCGAAAAGTTATGGCCATTTGCATACTCGGAAATTAGCATCTTGTTCCCTATTGCTTTTCCATTGACTTAACTCAAAAACTGTGATCGAGGACAGTCAAAAGCCCATAACTTTCTTAAAAATTAAGAGAATTGAATGAAATGTTCAGTTATTATAGATTGAAGCATTCTGAAACAAATATAAAATACTTGGATGACCAGAAATTAAAGTATATAATTAGTTAATTTCCTAATTGTAGCTAATTACAAAAATGACCGTTATGACGGAAATAGTAATAAACACCCAGATTGCCTTGAAAATTCAAAAATGTGATATTCTCAAGATCAGAACTTAATATTATTGTATAATATGCTGTAAGTCCTGATAGGTAAATAAATTACAATTTCTAGCAATATTTATTCCCTGCCACAGAGGGCAGTGGAGGCCAAATCACTGGATGGATTTAAGAGAGAGTTAGATAGGGGCTCGTGGAGTCAATGGGTATGGGGAGAAGGCAGGCATGGGTTATTGATAGCGGACGATCAGCCATGATCACAATGAATGGCAGTGCTGGCTCGAAGGGCTGAATGGCCTCCTCCTGCACCTATTTTCTATGCTTCTATGTTTCTAATAGACCAAGTCTTTATGGAGAAGATCAGTTGCTAGCTGGTACATTGGCATATTATAATCAGTAGCATCATCATACTCCTCAGATTGTAACCAATAAGCAACTCTGTACACCTTGTTTTTCCTCAACTTTTCAATTTTGGCATTGTAAACTACAAGTTTGTGCTCTTCAAACCATGCATGACATGCCTTTCTGCTCACTACTTTCCCATTAAGAATGTCCTGTAGATTCCATTTCTTAAGAAAAGGATTTTTTTTTAATAACCTAAGTATCCAAATAACAAACCAATCCCATTCACACACGAATTCACAATATAATATGATTTTTAAATCTCATTGTCATGAATTTATATGCCAGATGGAAGGAATTTAATCTTTAATTCCCATAAATTAATCCATAAACATCCACTCAAAATATAATCAAAATTATTGTTTTTTGCACAATACATGACTCAATTTGTTGTGAATATTTAGTTTAAAAATAAAGGTCATGGCGAGAGAATAACACAAAATATAAACAATTTAGACAGCTTATGACATGATTGTCCAAAAAAAAGACCATTTTCATCATCTTGCGAGTGGGTGATTCTGGAACGAAATCAATTGGAACGTTACATTTTCGGTGAATTTGAACTCCATATCGGCAGGAGAAACACTGCCGGTTCATATGGGGCCCAAATAATATTTTCGTAACATAAAATTAGATTAAAGCCATCCCAAGAAGCAAGATTATATGTAATATAAACGACTTACCCTTTATTTTATCCCGTTCTTGCGATCCGTCTCGTTGTAGGCATTGACGGTGTTAGAAGTCGCCTTTTACTCTAATCCAATTATTAAATTGTCCAGCAAATTTTTAAAATATATATGCCGGGAACGGAAGTCCGATCGATTTTTCTTCATCAGCTAGCAGCCCAAGGAAGTCCGCCTCCGACAGGCAGTACAACACTGGATTTTAATCCCGCCACCTCCCCCCCCCCCCCCCCAAAAGGCACCAAAGTCGCGCACATGGCCAGTGGCAGAACTGCAGCGCCGCTAAAGGTAGGTATTGTAACGTCGCTAGCAGATGACATAGGTTTAAGGAGAAGGGGAAAAGATTTAACAGGAATCTGAGTGGTCTGACAGAGGTGCATGAAATCATGAGAGGAATAGATCGGGTAGACGCACAGAGTCTCCTGCCCAGAGTAGGTGGATCGAGGACCAGATGACATAGGTTTAATGTGAAGGGGAAAAGATTTAACAGGAATCTGAGGGGTAACTATTTCACACAAAGGGTGGTGGGTGTATGGAACGAGCTGCCAGGGGAGGCAGTTGAGGCAGAGACTATCCCAAGGTTCAACAAGATCCTTGTTAACTGGAGTTGGTGTGAAGGGATTAACATTGAACAGCACTGCCGCCTAGCTACAACAGTTAGATAGGGTTGTAGCGATATGGACCAAATGCGGGCAGATGGGACGAGTGTAGCTAGCCGGTGTGGGCAAGTTGGCCGAAGAGTCTGCTTCCATGTTGTATCACTCTATAATTGGCCCAATCAATCATGGCTGATCTATAGTTTCCTCTCAACCCTATTCTCCTGCCTTCTCTCCATAACCCCTGACACCCTTACGAACTCACGAACCATCTTGAACTCGATTTTACTGGATTTTACCTTGCACTAAACATTATTCCCTTTATCCTGTATCTGCACACAGCGGACGGCTCGATTGTAAGCATGCATAGTCTTTCCGCTGACTGGATAGCATGCAACAAAAAGGCTTTTCACTGTAGCTTGGTACACGTGACAATAATAAACTAAATTAAATGTAACCTACCCATATTCCCCAGAGATGTTGCCTGACCTTATGAGTTACTCCGGCACTTTGTGTCTTTTGTTTGTAAACCAGCATCTGCAGTTCCTTCGGGTGACGCCACATCTGTGGCTGCCTCGCCAGCAGTCTGTTTGTCTACTTCTCTGTTTTTATTATTTTAAGTATGTTTGTTTTAATGTTTCTTAGTATGTCTTATGTGGGGGGGGGGGGGAGGGGTGGGAGGAGGGGAGGGGATTCAGGGAAACCTTTTCCAGTCACATACCTCGACAGAGATGCGATTTTCTCTGTGTCGCATCTCCACCCCCCCCCCCCCCCCCCCCGCCCACCACGGCCTAATAACCCAGAGTGGTGCGGCCTTACCTGGAGACCGGCCTGGAGTTCAAGCTGCGGACTTATCTACGTGGAGCCAGGGATCCTTTGCTGAGGATCACCAGAGGAAGAGCTCGCCGGTAAGAAGTGGCTGACTCGGGAGCGCCATGTCGTGGAGTGTTCCAACCCGTCCCGATGTCAACCTGTCCTGTCCCGATGTCAACAAAATAGAGAGAGTACAGAGGAGATTTACTAGAATGTTGCCTGGGTTCCAGCAACTAAGTTACAGAGAAAGGTTGAACAAGTTAGGTATTTATTCTTTGGAGCGCAGAAGGTTAAGGGGGGGACTTGATTGAGGTCTTTAAAATGATGAAAGGGATAGACAGAGTTGACGTGGATAAGCTTTTCCCATTGAGGGTAGGGAAGATTCAAACAAGAGGGCATGACATGAGAATTAAGGGACAGAAGTTTAGGGGTAACATGAGGGGGAACTTCTTTACTCAGAGAGTGGTGGCTGTGTGGAATGATCTTCCAGCAGAAGTGGTGGAGGCAGGATCGATTTTAACATTTAAAAGTAAAGTGGATAGGTATATGGACGGGAAGGGAATGGAAGGGTATGGTCTGAGTGCAGGTAGATGGGACTAGGGGAAAATGAATGGTCGGCACGGAGTGGAAGGGCTGAGAAGGCCTGTTTCCGTGCTGTAATTGTTATATGGTTATTATATGGTTATGCCGGAGTTTCGATCACCCTGACGAGAGGGCTTGGACATCGGACCGTCGGCAGCGGCAAGCGCGGAGGGCTCAAGGCCCTGACACGGGTGAATAAAGAGGAAGATGCACTAAACTTTATTGCCTTCTATCACAGTGAGGAATGTTGGTTCCACTGTGGTGGATGTTTATGTTACATTTTATTTTATGTGTGTATTGGGTTCTTTTCACTTAGTAAGGCACCTCAAATTTCACTGTACTCAATTTTTCAATACTAAATGGCCTACCCCTTATTCTGTTGGTTATGTGAAAATACACATGAACTTGAACTTGTAACCACAGCAGTATCTTTGTCACAAAGGCTACAGTAGTTCAAACTGCTTAGATAGACACAAAATGCAGGAGTAACTCGTGTTCATAAGTGATAGGAGCAGAATTAGGCCATTAGGCCCATCGTCTACTCCACCATTCAATCATGGGCTGATCCTAACCCCATTCTCCTGCCATCTCCCCATAACCACCGACACCCATCATAATCAAAGCTGAACCCTTTGAATCTGTAATGTTCTTCATAGAAAGACACAAAATGCTGGAGTAACTCAGCGGGACAGGCAGCATCTCTGGAGAGAAGGGATGGGTGACCTTTTGGGTCGAGACCCTTCTTCGGAATGAGTCAGGGGAGGTGGGAAACAAGAGGTCGGCAACGGAGCCCATGGAAAGGTGGAGCCCACCATGCTCCATTTTAGGCAGTGGAGAAGGTGAAAACAAAGGGGTATATGGATGCGAACAGTGGAACTCGTAGGACGACTAAGGTGGGGGTGGACACAAAAAGCTAGAGTAACTCAGCGGGACAGGCAGCATCTCTGGAGAGAAGGAATGGATGAGTTTTTGGGTCGAGACCCTTCTCCAGACTAGTCAGGAGAAAGGGAAATGAGAGATATAGACGGCGATGTAGACACTATTTTTCAAAGTCATAAGGAATAGGAATACAATTAGGCCATTCGGCCCATCAAGTCTACTCTGCCGTTCAATTGTGGCTGATCCATCTCTACTCTCCTGCCTTCTCCCCATAACCTCTGACACCCGTACTAATCAAGAATCTATCTCTCTCTGCCTTAAAAATATCCACTGACAGCCTCCATAGTCTTCGGTGGCGAAGAATTCCACAGATTCACCACCCTCTGACTGAAGAAACCTCTCCTCATCTCCTTCCCAAAAGAACATCCTTTATGTATGAGGCTGTGACCTCTAGTCCTAGACTCTCCCACTAGTGGAAACATCCTCTCCACATCCACTCTTTCCAGGCCTTTCACGATTCTGTGTGTTTCAATGAGGTCCTCCTCATTCTTCTAAATTCCAGCGAGTACAGGCCCAGTGCCGACAAACGCTCATTCCTGGGATCATTCTGTGAACCTCCTCTGGATCTCTCCAGAGCCAGCACATCCTTCCCCACATATGGTGCCAACAATTGCTCACAATATTCCAAACGCGGCCATAACAGCGCCTTATAGAGCCTCAACATTACATCCCTGTTTTTGTATACAAGCCCTCTTGAAATAAATGCTTGCATTGCGTTTGCTTTCTTTACTACCGATTAGACTTACAGATTGACTTTTTGGGAATCCTGCACCAGTACTCCCAAGTCCCTTTGCACATCATTTTGCATTTTCAGAAAGTGCGTTCTCACTTTCTCAAAAAGTCTCTCATAGAAACATAGAAAATAGGTACAGGAGTAGGCCATTCGGCCCTTCAAGCCTGCACCGCCATTCAATATGATCATGGCTATCATCCAGAATCAGTACCCCGTTCCTGCTTTCTCACCATATCCCTTGATTCTGTTAGCCCTAAGAGCTAAACCTAACTCTTAAAAGCATCCAGTGAATTGGCCTCCACTGTCTTCTCTGGCAGAGATTCCACAGGTTCACAACTTTCTGGGTGAAAAATATTTTTCCTCATCTCAATCCTAAATGGCCTACCCCTTATTCTTAAACTGTGTGACTCTCGTTTCTGGACACCCCCAAACATGGGAACATTTTTCCTGCATCTAACCTGTCAAATCCCTTGAGGATGTTACGTGTTTCTATAAGATCCCCTCTTGTCCTTCTAAATTCCAGTGAATACAAGCCCAGTCGACCAGTTCTTTTATCAGATGTCATTCCCGCCATCCCGGGAATTTTAACCTGGTGAACCTACGCAGCACTCCCTCAATAGCAAGAATGTCCTTCCACTCGTCGATAAACGCTGACTGTGCAACTGATAAAAAAATGGCTAAATTGTTATTCATCAGTCAGTCGACCTTCCTCGCTGTGGGTTTAAGAACACGCTGATCCTATCAATTCCGTGTGACAGGGATCGGTGACGAGCTTCCGTGATAAAGGAATCGGACACACAGTTTTGACACAGCGATTTGTGGCAAGACTTGACTGGATACAAAACCTCAACGGGCAGAAGGCACCAGCGAGCTCAGGGACACCAGAGGCTATAAAGGACCTCCGTTGTGCTCGAACCCTGCCACCGTTTAACTGACTGAGACCCGGCCTGGCGCGTTGAAACCAGGAACCATGTACGAGCTGCTCTCCGAGAAAGACGAGCTGATGAAAGCGGAGCTGGAGAGAGAAGCGGACATGATACTGCAAGAGATTGAGAGCAACCTAAAGAAGACCAGCGATGAGATGTCCTCCCTCGAGCACGCCCTCAGAAGCCTGGAGGACAACGATGACCTCCACGAAGCCTCCAAACTTCTCAAGGTAAAGACGGGGCTTGAGTTTGAGTTTGAAGATAGATACAAAAAAAATGCTGGAGTAACTCAGCGGGTCATAGGGAGAACGCACAACATGCGCACCAGTAGTCGGGATCGAACCCGGGTCTCCAGCAGTGTAATGCCCCTGTCCCACTTAGGAAACCTGAACGGAAACCTCTGGAGACTTTGCGCCCCACCCAAGGTTTCCGTGCGGTTCCCGGAGGTTTTTGTCAGTCACCCTAATGGTCGAAAGTGGTTTCCGTTTTGGTTAGTCGAAGCCGGTTGCGATGCTGGTTGAAAGTGGTTGCTGGAGGACAAAAACCTCCGGGAACCGCACGGAAACCTTGGGTGGGGCGCAAAGTCTCCAGAGGTTTCCGTTCAGGTTTCCTAAGTGGGACAGGGGCATTAAGGCAGCAGCTCTACCGCTGCGCCACCTATTCCTTCTCTCCAGAGATGCTGCCAGACCCGCTGACTTTGTGTCCACCTTCGGTTTAAACCAGCATCTGCAGTTCCTTCCTCCACAGCTTGAGTTTGATCCCAGTTTATTGTCACGTGCTGCGAGTTACACAGAGCTGCTGCCTCTCACCGCCAGAGACCCGAGTTCGATCCTGACCGCAGTTGCTGTCCTTAGTGTGCAGGATAGAAGTGGCAGTCACGGTGGCGCAGCGGTAGAGTTGCTGCCTTGCAGTGAATGCAGCGCCGGAGACACGGGTTCGATCCCGAGTACGGGTGCTCCCGTGACCTGCTTTTTCTGAGACATTCTCCCACATTCCAAAGACGTACAGGTTTGTAGGTTAATTGGCTTGGTAAATGTGAAGAAGAATAGTCCCTAGTTGGTGGGGTGGGTGTAGGATAGTGACTTCCAGTATCGTCCCTAACCTTCCAGTATAGTCCCTGGTGTCCGACTCATCGGATTGGGGTAGATAGATTCTTGATTAGTTCAGGGGTTATGGGGAGAAGGCATGAGATGGGGTTGAGAAGGGAAAGGGAAAGACCAGCCATGATTGAATGGTGGAGTAGACATGATGGGCCGAATGGCTTAATTCCGCTCCTATATCTTATTATCTTATCTTCTTCACATAGAGAGTTGCGAGTCTGTGGAATTCTCTGCCTCAGAGGGTGCTGGAGGCCGGTTCTCTGGATACTTTCAAGAGAGAGCTAGATAGGGCTCTTAAAGATAGCAGAGTCAGGGGATATGGGGAGAAGGCAGGAATGGGTTACTGATTGTGGATGATCAGCCATGGAATGGCAGTGCTGGCTCGAAGGACCTAATGGCCTACTCCTCCTACACCTTTCTATTGTCTATTGTCAATGCTGGGTGCCTCGAGATTCAAAGTTGCCTTTTCTTTAACCAGAATCAACCTTCTTCTACTTATTCTTGCGTATGGCATGCACAACCTTACGTTGTAAGACAACTTGTTCTGTTTGATCTTCTGTTGGCGCACACCAGGTTGATTGCATTCATCGAAACAGGGTGGACCATGTGAAGGTTGCAATCTTCCACCCCAATGCCGTCCAGGAAGGAACTACAGATGCTGGTTGAAACCGTAGATAGACACAAAAAGCTGGAGTAACTCAGCGGGACAGGCAGCATCTCTGGAGAGACGGAATGGGTGACGTTTCGGTTCGAGACCCTTCTTCAGACTGGGAGTCAGGGGAGAGGGAAACGAGAGATTTAGATGGTTATAGAGAGAGATATAGAGAACAGGGCGGCACGGTGGCGCAGCGGTAGAGTTGCTGCCTTACAGCCTTTCGAGAGACCTGGGTGCGATCCGGACTACGGGTGCTGTCTATACGGAGTTTGCAAGCTCTCGGGCTTTCTCCGAGATCTTCAGTTTCCTCCCACACTCCAAGACATACAGGCTTGTAAATAAATCGGCTTGGTGTACGTGTAAATTGTCCCCAGTGAAGGGTATTATTAGTGTGCGGGGATCGCTGGTCTGTTTCCGCACTAAGGGCCGGTTCGTTTCCGGCACTAAGCTAAATGTTTGCATTGAATGATGTTTCCTAGGAATATCAGATCAAAGCCTAAAACTTACAACAAGCCAAAGAAATGTCCTTGATTATAGTATAATATCTGGGAAAAACATTTTGGAAAAACCCAACAAGAAGGGTCTCGACCCGAAACGTCGCCTATCTCCTTCACTCCTTAGATGCTGCTGCACCGGCTGAGTTTCTCCAGCTTTTTGTGTTCCCACAATTAAAATGTGGATTATGGAGATGTTGGAGACCCTACACTTGGAAATAATTAGACTTGTCGTAATTGACAAACCAGAATTATTTGTTAGAATATGGTCTCTATTTATTGATTTTCTGAAAGGGTAAATTGGTCCAGCACAGAAACTTGAGTGAAACTTGAACCCAGGATTGGATAGAAACATAGAAAGAAACATAGAAAAATAGGTGCAGGAGTAGGCCATTCGGCCCTTCGAGCCTGCACCGCCATTCAATATGACCATGGCTGATCATCCAACTCAGTATCCTGTACCTGCCTTCTCTCCATACCCCCTGATCCCTTTAGCCACAAGAGCCACATCTAACTCCCTCTTGAATATAGCCAATGAACTGGCCTCAACTACCTTCTGTGGCAGAGAATTCCAGAGACCCACCACACTCTGTGTGAAAAATGTTGAATAGTTACACTTTATAATCTACGGACCTATCTGCAAAATTGTATTATTGGTAATTTATCCTATTTTTATCTTCTCTCTCTCCCCCCCCCCCCTCTTTCTATCTATAAAAAACAATAAACAAATAGAAACTGTGTTAATATGTAATTGATAAAGGAGGACCCAGCTATTCTGATAGCTGGGATCCCAGCTATTAACAATATGTAATTAATAAACAAATTGTGTTGTGACTACGATATGTATATGCTTCTAATAAAAATATTTTAAAATGAAATAAAAATGATGTTTCCTCTGTTTCTTTTTCCCCAGGGCATTGAAGCTGCCTTGGACTGGTAAGTTGATGTAATAAATGGCCATTTATTTGCCGTGTTTCTCTCAGAAAAGCAATAACTTTAATCTCTGCGTCTTACAGGCCGGATATACCAGATGACGACCCACCAGCAGAAGAACCATCGCCTTCCGCTTGTGCACCAAAACAACAAGACAACGCTAAGGATGGCAATAAAAATGATGATGTTCCCAGGTAAAGAGTCATAGAGTGATACAGCATGGAAACAGGCCCTTCGGCCCAACTTGCCCACACCGGCCAACTTCTGCCATCGACACTCATAGAAACATAGAAACATAGAAATTAGGTGCAGGAGTAGGCCATTCGGCCCTTCGAGCCTGCACCGCCATTCAATATGATCATGGCTGATCATCCAACTCAGTATCCTGTACCTGCCTTCTCTCCATACCCTCTGATCCCCTTTAGCCACAAGGGCCACATCTAACTCCCTCTTAAATATAGCCAATGAACTGGCCTCAACTACCCTCTGTGGCAGAGAGTTCCAGAGACCCACCACTCTCTGTGTGAAAAAAGTCCTTCTCATCTCATCGGTCCTAAAGGATTTCCCCCTTATCCTTAAGCTGTGACCCCTTGTCCTGGACCTCCCCAACATTGGGAACAATCTTCCTGCATCTAGCCTGTCCAACCCCTGAAGAATTTTGTAAGTTTCTATAAGATCCCCTCTCAATCTCCTAAATTCCAGAGAGTATAAACCGAGTCTATCCAGTCTTTCTTCATAAGACAGTCCTGACATCCCAGGAATCAGTCTGGTGAACCTTCTCTGCACTCCCTCTATGGCAATAATGTCCTTCCTCAGATTTGGAGACCAGAACTGTACGCAATACTCCAGGTGTGGTCTCACCAAGACCCTATATAACTGAAGTAGAACCTCCCTGCTCCTATACTCAAATCCTTTTGCTATGAAAGCTAACTCGTCCCACCTGCCCGCGTTTGGCCCATATCCCTCCAAACCTGTCCTATCCATGTACCTGTCTAACTACTTCTTAAACGTTAGGATAGTCCCAGCCTCAATGACCTCATCTGGCAGCTTGTTCCATACACCCACCTCCCTTTGTGTGAACGTCAACACTCAGATTGGTATCAAATCTTTTCCCTGGTCATCTTAAACCTATGTCCTCTGGCCCTCGATTCATCTACTCTGGGCAAGAAAATCTGTGCATCTACCCGATCTATTCCTCTCTTGACTTTATACACCTCTACAAGATCACCCCTCATCCTCCTGCACTCCAAGGAACAGAGTCCCAGCCTACTCAAACTCTCCATATAGCTCACACCCTCTAGTCCTGGCAAGGGTCTCGACCCGAAACGTCGCCTATCTCCTTCGCTCCTTAGATGCTGCTGCACCCGCTGAGTTTCTCCAGCATTTTGTGTACCCTCGATTCTCCAGCATCTGCAGCTCCTTCTTTAACATCTTCGTATCTCTTATCTTTTGTGTAGGAAAGGACTGCAGGTGCTGGTTTAAACCGGATGTAGACACAAAAAACTGGAGTAACTCACCAGATCAGGCTGCCCCCAACCTCCGGAGAAAAGGAATAGGTGACGATTCAGACTGGTTAGCAGTGAGGGAAACGAGACATATAGGCGGTGATGTGGAGAGATAAAGAGCAATGAATGATAGATATGCAAAAAAGTATCGATGATAAAGGAAACAGGCCATTGTTAGCCGTGGGTGAGGAGAGGATGAGTGAAACAGAGAGTGAAACTCAGCATTACGACTGAAACTAGTATAATGACTCGGGTGGGGACAGGGTTGGAGAGAAAGGGACGCGAGGGTTACTTGAATTAAGATAATTGGTGAGAAAAACCTTTTTCACCCAGAGAGTTGTGAATTTGTGGAATTCCCAGTGGAGGCCAAGTCACTGGATGGATTTAAGAGAGAGTTGGATAGAGCTCTAGGGGCTAGTGGAGTCAAGGGATATGGGGAGAAGGCAGGCACGGGTTATTGATAGGGGACGATCAGCCATGATCACAATGAATGGCGGTGCTGGCTCGAAGGGCCAAATGGCCTCCTCCTGCACCTACTTTCTATGTTTCTATGTAAATGAAGTATGAGTATGAAGATTGATTTATTCTATGGTCTACACCCCACGTTCTACACTATGTTTTACACTCCGCACTCTACGCTCTACGTTCCACATGCCATGCTCTACGCTCTGCTCTACACTCTGTGTTCCATGCTCAATGCTCCGCTCTACATTTTGCACACGATATGTTCTACGCTCTATATTTTCTACGCTCTGCCGTATATGTTCTATACTATCTACGCTCTGAGCTCTGCTCTATGCACTACCCTCACCTTCTACCCTCCCTATCTTCCACCCTCCCTCCATCCTCCCTCCACACTCTACACTCTAATCTCGACATTCCACAGTCTACACTCTACACTCCACACTCCACACTCTACTCTACAGTCTACACTCTACACTCTATACACCATGCTCTACGCTCCACGCTCCATGCTCCACGCTCCATGCGCCACACTCCATGCTCCACACTCCACACTCTACACTCTGCACTCCACACTCTGCACTCCACACTCTGCACTCCACACTCCACACTCCACACTCCACACTCTACTCTACACTCCACACTCCACACTCTACACTCTACACTCTACACACTCTACACTCCACACTCCACACTCCACACTCTACACTCTACACACTCTACTCCACACTCCACACTCCACACTCCACACTCCACACTCCACACTCCACTCTACAGTCTTCACTCTACACTCTATACACCATGCTCTATGCTCTCCGCTCCACGCTGCACGCTCCACGCTCCACGCTCCACGCTCCACACTCTACACTCCACACTCCACACTCTACACTCCGCACTCCACACTCTGCACTCCACACTCTGCACTCCACACTCCACACGCCACACTCTACACTCCACACTCAACCCTCTACTTTCCCGCCTACCTACACTCCACCCTCCACCCTCCACCCTCCACCCCCCACTCTCCACACTCAACCCTCTACACTCCACACTCCACACGCCACACTCTACACTCCACCCTCTACCCTCCCTATCTTCCACACTCCCTCCATCCACATTCTACACTCCACACCACACTCTACACTCCACACTCAACCCTCTACTTTCCCGCCTACCTACACTCCACCCTCCACCCCCCACCCCCCACCCTCCACCCCCCACCCTCCACCCTCCACCCTCCACACTCAACCCTCTACACTCCACACTCCACACACCACACTCCACCCTCTACACTCCACACTCTGCCCTCCCTTCACACGCCACACTCCACACTCCTCACTCAACCCTCTATGACTCTGGTTGGTTTTACTTAATGTAACAGCTTCTCGTTCACCTTCTCTTCCAGTCTCGGCGTTCCTCACCGCAGCCCCGAGCACAGCCAACAGGCGGCCACTCTTGCCCCGCGCTCTGGTCAAAGATGGCTTCAGGGATAAGAGCCAAAGAGCGTCCGAATCATCGGAACATATTTGGCAGAGACGCCGATCGTGGTGCGATCTCTGAGCTTCACATCGCAGAGAAACCATCGGGAGGTGAAGTCTCGGCACCAAGCCAGTCTGGACCACATGGAAGAAATCTTCACGGGTTCATTAACAAAGTATTACAACCAATTGCAAAATTCCAGGATACAGCACCATTAGCTTAGTTTAGTTTAGTTTAGTTCAGTTTAGTTTAGTATTTCCCACCCCCTCCCACCAGAGGACATTCACAGTCATGTTGATGCATTACAACGCAGAGAGCTATATTTTAGTTTAGGAAAGAACTGCAGATGCTGGTTTAAATCGAAGGTAGACACAAAATGCTGGAGTAACTCTAGTGGGTCAGGCAGTGTGATGAAGGGTCACGACCTGAAACGTCAACCATTCCTTCTCTCCAGAGATGCTGCCTGACCTGCTGAGTTACTCCAGCATTTTGTGTCGATCTAATATTTTAGTTTAGTTTAATTTAGAGATACAGAATGGAAACAGGCCCTTCGGCCCACCGAGTCCGCACTGACCAGCTATCCCCACACACTAACACTATCATACACACACTAGCGCCAATTTTAACATTTATAACCAAGCCAATTAACCTACAAGCCAATTAACCTGGTGTGTGTAGCATACTGTTAGTGTGCGGGGATCGCTGGTCAGCACGGACTTGGTGGACCAAAGGGCCTGTTTCCACTCACGCTGCATTTCTAAACTAAATTAAACTAAAACAGAGATGGCTCTGATGGCCAGGTAGCCCACAATGGTCCATTGTTGGCTGTGGAAGAGGTGAAAATGAAGAGATAAGAACAGTGAAACTAGCAGGATGACTAGGGTGGAAACATAGTCGCCTCCTCCTCAACCAACAATGGACCATTGTGGGCTCTGTGACCATCGTTGCTCTGATTTGTTCTGTGCCTTTTCATACCTCTAGTACCCTTCTCCCCCTCCCCTCTCAGTCTGAAGATGGGTTTCGACCTGAAATATCACCCATTCATAACTGTCACTGTATGTCATGCTGTTACTTGTGGGCGGAGCACCAAGACAAATTCCTTGTATGTGAATACTCAGCCAATAAACGTACTTACTTACTTACTTACTTACATTCCTTCTCACAGAGATACTGCCTGTCCCGCTGTCACTCCAGAATTATGTGTCTATCTTTGGTCTATAACCAGCATCTGCAGTTCCTTAAGGGGTTGGACAAGCTAGATGCTGGAAGATCGTTCCCGATGTTGGGGGAGTCCAGATCAAGGGGTCACAGTCCAAGGATAAGGGGGAATTCCTTTAGGACCGAGATGAGGAAAACATTCTTTACACAGAGAGTGGTGAGTCTCTGGAATTCTCTGCCCCAGAAGATAGTTGAGGCCAGTTCATTGGCTATATTTAAGAGGGCGTTAGATGTGGCACTTGTGGCTAAAGGGATCAGGGGGTATGGAGAGAAGGCAGGTACGGGATACTGAGTTGGATGATCAGCCATGATCACATTGAATGGCGGTGCAGGCTCGAAGGGCGGAATGGCCTACTCCTGCACCTATTTTTCTATGTTTCTATGTTTCTATGTTTCCTTCGTACACACTTTAGCTGCATGTGGCACAGCGGGTAGAGCCGCTGCCTCACGGCGCCAGAGACCCGGGTTCGATCCTGACCTCAACTGCTGTGTGTGTGGAGTTTGCACGTTCTCCCCGTGACCGCGTGGGTTTTCTCCGGGTGCTCCGGTTTCCTCCCATGTCCCAAAGACGTGCGGGTTTGTAGGTTAATCGACCCTCTGTAAATTGCCCCCAAGTGTGTAGCGAGAGGATGATGAATTGGGATGAGGTAGAACTAGTGTGTGAACGGGTGATCGCTGGTCAGGGTGGACTCAGTGGGCTGAATGCCTTGTTCCTGTGCTGCATCTCTAACGTAAACTAAACTCAACTCCGCTGGTCAGGCAGCATCTGTGGAGAACATGGACAGGTGACAATTCTTTAGACTTTAGTGAACCAGCGCGGAATCAGGCCCTTCAGTCTACTGAGTGATCACCCCATACACAAACCGACACGCTCTAGGGATAATTTTACAACTTACCAAAGCCAATGACCCTACAAACCTGCACGTCTTTGGAGTGTGGGAGGAAACCGGAGCACCCGGAGAAAACCCACGCGGGTCAGGGGGAGAAGGTACAAGCTCCGTACAGACAGCACCCGTAATCAGGATGGAACCTGGGTCTCTGGCTGTGTGAGGCTGCAACTCTACCATCATCTAGCACCACCATCCCGCCCTCAATTTGCGATGAGAGCCATCTACAGACTGAAGTAAAAAGGTTTATCACATCTGAAACATTTACCCACCCATTGTGGTAGGGTGGCGAAGTTCATAAGTGAAAGGAGCAGAATTAGGCCATTCGGCCCATCAGGTATATCCTGCCATTCAATCATGGCTAATCTATCTTTTCTTCTCAACCCCATTCTCCTGCCTTCTCCCCATAACCCTTGACACCCGTACTATTCAAGAATCTATCTCTGTCTTAAAAAGACCCAATGACTTGGCCTCCACAGACTTCTGAGGAAAAGAATTCCACAGATTCACCACCCACTGACTAAAAAAATTCCTTGTCCTGAAGGAAAACTGGGAGAGAGGTGGGGGTGGGGCAAAGACTGGCAAGTGATAGGTGGATATGGGTGAGAGGGCTTTATGATTGCCACATATTTTTCTTTCACCTTTCCCTCCTCCACTACAATTGGCCTATAGAAGGGTCGCAACCCGAAACGTCACTTATCCATGTTCTGCAGAGATGCTACCTGACCCGCTGATTTACCCCTGCACTTCATGTCTATTTTTCTCCAGAGATGTTGCCTGACCCACTGGGGTTACTCCAGCACTTTGTACTTTTTTTGTAAAGCAGTGAGGAATCTGCAGCTCCTTGTGTCTCGACTTTGATCGACATTTGTATCGGTAAACTGACGCAGATGAGAATCGGGGCGGGATGGAGGCGGAGCGGTAGAGTTGCTGCCTCACAGCGTTTGCAGCGCCGGAGGCCCGGGTTCAATCCCAAAGGAACGTCCTTTAATTCTGAGGCCATGACCTCTGGTCCTAGACTCTCCTACAAGTGGAAACATCCTCTTCACATCTACTCTATCCAGGCCTTTCATTAAGCGGTAAGTTTCAATGAGGTTACCCCTCATCCTTCTAAACGCCAGCAAATGGAGGCCCAGTGCAGTCAAACGCTCATCATATGTTAGCCCACTCATTCCTGGGATCCTTCTTGTAAACCTGCCCTGGACCCTCTCAAGAGCCAGCACATCCTTCCCCAGATATGGGGCCCAAAGCGTCTTATAGAGCCTCAGTGGAATCTAGAGATTAATCTTGGTGGCTGCAGCCCTCTCTCCCTTTCTCTCTGGTCTGTTTCAGACACACATTGAGTTGGGATGCAGTAAACCTCTGATAAACTGCCAAGCTGCCTTGAAGAGCACTGGCTCCGAGTGTGGTCCAGCGCAAACTGGAGGAATATCAAGTCTACGTGACATTCTGGCACCTACATGAAATTTGTGCGGCACGGTGGCGCAGCGGTAGATTTGCTGCTATTACAGCGATTTGCAACGCCGGAGATCCGGGTTCGATCCTGGCCCTGGGTGCTGTCTGTAGGGCATTTGGGGGGAAACCGGAGCACCCGGAGATAACCCACGTGGGTCCCGGGGAGAACGTACAAACTCCGTAGAGTCAGCACCCGCAGTCAGGATGGAACCCGGGTCTCTGGCGGTGTGAGGCAGCAACTCTACCACTGCCCCACCATACCGATTATCTGAGCTTTACTGTACAATAAAATTGAATGTTTTCCTGAACACTGATGACTATGCACAGTTAACCAGCAATCAATTGTGAACCTGCTCTCATTTTGATCCTATAATAAATGTTTGAGATAAACTGCACTAGTTTCAGGTGCGAAGATTGTTAAATCAGGGAAACACATGCAACTTATGGCCTGGATAGAGTGGATGTGGAGCATGTTTTCAGTAATGGGAGAGTCTAGGACTAGAGGTCAGAGCCTCAGAATTAAAGGACGTTCATTTACATAGAAACATAGAAAATAGGTGCAGGAGTAGGCCATTCGGCCCTTCGAGCCTGCACCACCATTCAATATGATCATGGCTGATCATCCAACTCAGTATCCCGTACCTGCCTTCTCTCCATACCCCCTGATCCCTATAGCCACAAGGGCCACATCTAACTCCCTCTTAAATAGAAACATAGAAACATAGAAATTAGGTGCAGGAGTAGGCCATTCGGCCCTTCGAGCCTGCACCGCCATTCAATATGATCATGGTGATCATCCAACTCAGTATCCCGTACCTGCCTTCTCTCCATACCCCCTGATCCCTTTACCCACAAGGGCCACATCTAACTCCCTCTTAAATATAGCCAATGAACTGGCCTCAACTACGTTCTGTGGCAGAGAATTCCAGAGATTCACCACTCTCTGTATGAAAAATATTTTTCTCATCTCGGTCCTAAAAGATTTCCCCCTTATCCTTAAACTGTGACCCCTTGTCCTGGACTTCCCCAACATCGGGAACAATCCGTTTAGGAAGGAGTGGGGGGGGGGGGGGGGGGGATTTCTTAAGTCAGAGGGTGTTGAATCTGTGGAATTCTTTGGCGCAGAGGGATGCGGAGGCCAAGTCAGTGGATATTATTAAGGCAGAGATAGATAGATTCTTGATTAGTACGGGTGTCAGGGATTATGGGGAGAAGGCAGGAGAATGGGGTTAGGAGGGAGGGCTAGATCAGCCATCGTTGAGTGGTGGAGTAGACGTGATGGGCCGAATGGCCTAATTCTGCTCCCATCACTTATGACCTTTGATCATTGAACATGCCCTTCAGCCCAAAATGTCTGTACCGAACATCGTAAACAGGCAAGATGTACAGAAGTTTGATGTACTGAACCGTCCTCTCATCAGCTGGAGAGCGCTCTCGACCTCCCATCTACCTCATTGAAAACCCCCGGACTATCTTCACTGGACTTTATCTTGCACTGAACGTTATTCCCTTCATCCGGTATCCGTACACTGTGGACGACTTGTTTGTAATTATGTGCAGTCTTCTGCTGACTGGATAGCACGCAACAAAATAGCTTTTCACTGTACCTTGGTACACTTGATAATAATAAACTAAACTAAACTAATCTGATCCGCCTGCACTTAATCTATATGCATCCTGTAGCACAAGGCATGGATAGAGTAGACAGTCAGAACCTTTTTCCCAAGGGTGGCAATATCCAACACTAGAGGGCATAGCTATAGGGTGAGAGGGGGAAAGATTTTTTCTTTTTTTAATATCTTTATTTATAGTACTTATTAGCGGTACTGTAAGTTACAACAGTGTACACCCCTTGTATTGTATTACGGTCATTGTACCCCTTCATTTTATTTTTATTTTAAGGCTTTAGAAAAGAGAGAATAGAGAGAAAAATAGCAGCATAGAAAGTAGAAAAGTGAAAAATAGATGTGAAAGTGCCAAGCGTGACAGAGGGAAAGGAAACCCTTGAAGAGTTAGAAACGGGAATTAAGAGATAGACCCTGGAGAGAAAAAAAAAAAGAAAAAGGGAAAAATAGAGAAAGAAAGAAGAAAAGCCAGTTGCTTTATTATAAACATCTCGCAAAAGGAATCTACCAACTCGACAGTTTTTCTTCCCCCTTTACCAAGACCCGACACCGGTACTTTTTTGAGGTATTCTTGCACCTTATCCTTGTAATAGATTTATAAATGCAGACCACGTCTTATAGAAACAGTCTGATTTTCCTGCTAGTCGGAGTCACATATCTTCCAAGTGTAGTGTTTCGAACAGAGTGGGAAAGGTTAATGGAGACGTGCGGGGCAGGTTTTTCTACACAAAGGGTGGTGGGTGCCTGGAACGCGCTGCCAGGGGTGGTGGTGGAGGCAGATACGATAGTGCCATTTAAGAGGCTTTTGGATAGGGACATGGCAGTGCAGGGAATGGAGGGATATGGATCATGTACAGGCAGAGGAGATCAGTTTAACTTGGCATCATGTTCAGCAGTGGTGGAGGCCAAGTCAATGGTCATTTTTAAAGTGGAGTTTAGTTTAGTTTAGAGAACTTTTGTTCAGAGTATTTTTACCATCGATGAAAAATAAAAGACATATTAATGTTTAAAAAAAAAAAAACCCGAGTCCGTGCCGACCAGTGATCCCCACACATTAAACCATCCTACACACACTTGGAACAATTTGACACTTAATCCAAGCTAATTAAATACAATTTAAATATAATGCCAGCCGTCACATTTCCTGATTGGTACATGTGTCATAGGTTATGGGGAGAAGGCAGGAAAATGGGGTTAGGAGGGAGAGGTAGATAGCCATGATTGAATGGCAGAGTAGACTTGATGGGCCGAATGGCCTAATTCTACTCCTATCCCTTATGACCTTAACCTACAAACATGTACATCTTGGGGAGGAAACTGAAGATCTCGGACAAAACCCACGAGGTCACGGGGAGAGCGTACAAACTCCTTCGAGATAGCACCCGTAGTCAGGATCGAACTCGGGTCTCTGGCGCTGTAAGCGCTGTAAGGCAGAAACTCTACCATTGCGCCACCGTGCCGCATGGAAATTGACCAGTTCTTGATTAACATGGGTGTCAAAGGTAATGGGGAGAAGGCGGGAGAATGGGGTTGAGAGGGAAAGATAGATCAGCCATGATCGAATGGCGGGGCAGACTTGATGGGCTGAATGGCCTAATTCTGCTCCTGTGTCTCATGATGTTATGATCGTACCACTAGGTGGCGCTGTAAGTAAGTAGCAGACTTGCCAACTGCCTGTCTTGTCCTTTTCTTCTTTTTTTTGTTTTTAGTCTGTTTTTATTGTAAATGTTAGTGTACTTTACGCTTGTACTAGACCAAGTAGTCTCCAATGGGCCCCGCTCCCCCACGCAATATTCCACCACTCACCCATAGCCCCCAACTGCGCAGGCGCAGCGGACGTTTTTAAAGTTTACGTTTTTTAAATGAAAGGTCATGTTGGGGGTGGCGTCGGTGCTCCACGGAGCCAATCAATCGTCCCCAAGTAGGGGATGTGTGGAGGTGGCATCTGCGCTCACCTCCCCCCTAGCCCACCCCCCCCCACAAGGAAAATTCTGGAGGTCTATTTTGGAGGTCTAGTCTTTTTATGTGGGGGGTGAAGGTGGAAACCATATTTCTCAGTCCTACCTGGTCGGAGATGTGATTTTCCTCCGTGCTGCTTCTTCGCCCCTTCCTCGCGGCCTACCATCGCACTGGAGTGGCGTTTCCTGCCGGGACCGGCCCGGACTACAGCTTCGGCTGCGGCGCAGCGCTGGGACACCATCACGGAGCGGACGATGCCTTACCCAGGTCGCCTTGCGGTAAGCTCCAGAGTGCTGTGGCCGCCGACTCCAACATCCGAGGAGCTGTGGCTTCGGGCGTCCAGCCGCGGGCGGCGCTGGATTTAAAACATCGCGGAGCCCGGGATCTCTCGCCAAGATCACCAGAGTCGGAGCTCCGACCAGCGCAGCCTGAGGACTTCGGGAGCCCCAGTCCCCGGGGAGGAAGCGGCTGTTCCAGTCATTCCAAGCCGCTGAGGAGTGTTCACCCAACGCCGGAGTTTCATCTTCCCGGCAGGTGGGCCTGAAAACATCGGACTGGCTGCGGAGGCCTCAAATAGGCCCCGACCTCGGGTGGACGAGGAGGAGGAGGAGGACTGGACTTTTTGGTGCCTTCCCTCACAGTGGAAAGTGTTGATTCTGCTGTGGGGAGACGTTCATGTTGAATCCTATAGTGTATTGTGTCTTTTTAAATGTTTTTATTTTATATGGATGGTAATCTAATTTCTTCTCTGTGAAGCACTTTGGCTTCAACGTGATTTGATTTAAAAGTGCTATATAAATAAAAATTACTTACTTACTGTGTCAGAGCTCTAACTATGTCATAGCTCTAGTAAAGATAAAAAATGTGAATAACTTGTAAAATATAACATCAATCTGAACGAAACTTGTTGAAAACACACCACAAGACAATTGTGAGTAAGGTGGTGCAAACATTTTAGTACTATCGTGTACCGTTTTTGCGTAATTTCAGGATCTCACACGCTTGCAGGCTGATATCAAAACAAGATGAGAGTTTTAGTAATATATAGATTATGTGGGGGGAGGGGGGGGGTGTTGGGGGAATTATTTTTTTAATCTCTTCCCTCGACGGAGATGCGACTTTTTCTGTATCGTATTTCCGTCCACACTGCAGCCTTTTAACATCGTGGAGCTGATGATCCCTTTGTTAGGGATCGACTTTGGGAGCTACAGCAGCAGGAGCATTGACCGCCCCAATCACGGGAGTCTCAATGATCCTAAGGTGGGGACTTCGATCGTCGACTGCAGGAGCTTCGATCGCACCGACTGCGGATGTTTCGATTGTCCCGACCACGGGAGAAATGGAGGAAAGAAGGTACAAGTTATTTGCCTTCCATCACAGTGGGGAATGTAAGGTTGCCAAAGAAACAAGATGGACGAGCTGCCTTGCATTGGTGAGGACTCGGAGGCCGTGCCGTGAGTGCAGTGGTCTTGGTGTTTGCGGGGATATCGTTCCATGTGGACATCCCAGAGTCTAGTGTGAGTGTGGACGGCTTTCTGACTGCTTGGGCGGACAGGGACTGCAGAGAGGGTGACGGCGGTCACATCACGGTGAGGGACCCTGTGTGTGGCCTGGACATTGAACTGATGGTTGTGGGTCTCCGCTTATGCTGTGTGCCCTGGGGATTCTCACACGCCGCTGTGGTGACAGTTTAAGTCTATGTTTAATCTTTATGTAGTTATGTATCTTTTGTATGACTGTAATGGCAAATCATATTTCACTGTACCATTGTATTGTATTGTATTGTATGATCCTCTCAACAGAAAATAATAATAGTGGGAAGGGTAGTCCCAAAGAGATGGCAAAATAATGTCAAAGCTTGGTTTGTAGCAGAAGTGAGATAAAATTGTGGGAGGCGTTGGTTGTTATTTTGTTGTTATGGTGAGAAATGCAGATACACTTCCTATTCTCTGTTCCTTCGCATTGTCAGGGCCAGTGTCAGTTTCATTTCCTGTAATTTGTTTTGAACTCTTTGCTCCAATTTGTGTACCGCTGCTAACGACTCCGAGAACATGACACAAGGGCGGCACGGTGGTGCAGCGGGTAAAGCTGCTGCCTCACAGCATCACATACCCTGGTTCAATCCTGACCTCGGGTGCTGTCTGTATGGAGTTTGTATGTTCTCCCCGTGACTGAGTGGGTTTTCTCCAGGTGCTCCGGTTTCCTCCCACAGTCTTAAAATCATGCAGGTTTGTAGGTTGATTAGCTTGGGTAAAATTTTAAATTGTCACCTAGTGTGTGTAGGATAGTGTTATCTACAATTCTATGACTTTATAAAGTCCAATGAACTGTTTAAAGATAGTGTAAAATTGTCCAACGTGGAAGATGTGAGGTCAACACATTGCACCTGCTACACCCATGCACAGGGGTGGGTTCAGGCACAGATGCCCTTGCACGTTACCTCCTCCTTGTTTCCACATGGTCCTTTAACTCCTTCCCCCTCCCGTCCCCTGAATCCTCTTCTCTTTCAGTGACCCATCGTCCCATCCTCCAGCTGATCCCCACCCTCTGCACCCTACACACCTCTCCCTCCTTCTCGCTTGCCAATTTGACCTTTCCTTGAGAAACCCGGAGGGCAAGTAGGCTGGAGGCAGGAACTATTTGTGTTCACATTAAATGATAGAACAGGGTTCAACTGCTGAAAGAACATAGAATATAGAACTTGAAACTTGGAACTTGGAACTTGGAACTTGGAACTTGGAACTTGGAACTTGGAACTTGGAACTTGGAACTTGGAACTTGGAACATACAACACAGAAAGAACAACAATGAAAGGCTTATATAGAGTGGATGTGGAGAGGATGTTTCCATCCGTGGGAGTGTCTAGGTCACAACCTCAGAGTTAAAGGACATTCTTTTAGGAAGGAGAAGAGGAGAAATGTCTTTAGTCAGAGGGTAGTGAATGTGGAATTCTTTGCCACAGAAGGCTGTGTGCACCACCCTCTGTGTAAAAAAACTTGCCCCGCCCATCTCCTTTAAACTTTTCCCCTCTCACCTGAAGTTTATGCCCCCGAGTATTCGATATTTCCATCCTGGGAGAAAGATTCTGACTGTTTACCCTATATACGCCATAATTTTATAGACTCTCCCTCAACCTCCTGCATTCCAGAGAAAACAATCCAAATCTGGTCAAATCCTCCCTGTACCTAAAACCCTTCAATCCAGGCAGTGTTGTGGTAAACCTCCTCTGCACCCTCTCCAAAGCCTCCACATCCTTCCTGCAATGGGGGCGACCAGAAATGCATGCAATACTCCAAAGTCTTATAGAGCTGCATCATGACCACCTGTATCTTACACTAAACTGAGCAATAAAGGCAAGCTTACCGTAAGCCTTCGAAGGCCACTTGAACAAGACTTTTGTGATTTCACAAAAATTCAGCAAATTTGTAAATTGGTGAATTTTAGGCAATTAATCAGCCAATATAAGCTAGGTTTGCTCTAGGGGAGCGGCCTGTCGGGGAGTGGCCTTGTCGAGGGAAGTGCCTTGTGAGAAAAGTGCGAGTCTTTGGCTCAAGAGTCTTCAGCGAGAAGGCTGAGGAGAGGAGACTACGCCAAAATTTGGAGAGGATGAGACGCAGCGAAGACATGCAGGATGTGGGAGGTCAGGGACACTGCTGGTGCCTCTGGCTGCTACAACTGTGGAAAGTGTGTCCAGGTTCAGCTCCTGAAGGACTGTGTTGGGGCACTGGAGAAGCAACTTGATGACCTCAAGATCATCCAGGAAAACGTGAGTTTCCTGGACAGGACCTACAATAAGATCGTTACATTGAAGATACCCGAAGAGAGAAGGTGGGTGATGATGGGGAATGGAAGGAAGCTTGGAGTACAGGGGACCACGGGGGATGTACCTCTTGTTCACCCTCTTGGAAGCTGTCAGGACAGAAGACACTGCCATTATGA